>JARQOD010005317.1:0-48728 GCA_033576555.1 Oophaga sylvatica
TCTCTTCAACAGACTGCCTATAACCAAAATTACACCCGTAATGGAGGTGGCCTTGCTGTCCTTGTGTAGCTCCTCGATTTCTAGATTTAAGAAAGGTCTTCTTAGACATATTGTTACTGCAACCAGAAATGTGATTACTAGTTTTTGGAAAGAGGAAAAGGCTCCCTCGCGTTCTGATTTGGTGATGGAACTCAACGACATATATAGAATGGAATAGCTGATAGGACAACTGAATGGTGCCACAGGAAAGGTATATAACACTTGGGCCCCTGTGTTATGTTTAGAGAATCATTGGAATTGGACTCTTGGTTGATAGACGCATAGATGATGGGTCATATGAGTTTATCTACTGGACGGGTTATATAATATAGTAAAACAAGGCACTCAACTTATATGTTCAAACAAAGGAAATTTTAATGATGGTCCAGGCAAAACGTTTCGGCTGTAACATAGCCTTCATCAGTTGCCAATTGGTATGTTTTAAGTAAAGGACCTAAACAAATATGTACAGATATACTGATATATTCAAATCAATAAATGTTGTAAAAAGAAAGTATATACAAACATAATATACATGAAATTTGGTATATGTTTACATTGCATCAAAAGACATGGAATAAATTTGAATGGCACAATCCAATAAACTCATAGATGATAAGAAGAAACATACCGTTATGGTAGACTGTCAAAAATCAAATTCCTAGTAGAACAAGTACATATAGAGTACACCTGAGAGATATGAACGCATTAAACATAAGTGGATATCCAGGTGAGTGTGATATCTTATATAGATAGCTAAAGTAAAGAGCATACCCTTATGATGAATTCAATACATCAATAGAGGGGAAGTGAATCAAATGAGTTTCCTATAAAGGATTAATATATGTTGAAGAAAAGTGCAATGCATGCCGCTGAATCCATGTGAGTGATCAATGTGCTTACCAGATGCAATGGAGAAATAATGCTTCTGGTACTGAGTACATGAGAATGTGCTGCCTGAAAATAATCATAGAGGCAGAGTGACTCCGGTTATAGATATACCCTGTGTATAAGCAATGGCAATAAGTGCTCTTACCGTCTGTGACTGAAGACACGGGATCCGCCGCTAGTCTGTGGGTCTGTAATCGTGCCCGATAAGTAAGACGGCGCTGTAAGGCTGTGCTTGGGAGGTATATGTACGACGCGCCCGGAAGTGAAGGGCGCGCTGGATCTGCGTGCGTGTCACCTGGGAACTTCCGGTGTGATGGATACTGGGACCGGAAGTGCCGTGCGTTCCAACCTTGTGTTCCAAAAACTGATTCATGGAGGATAAGGCTCCGCCTTAAGGACGTGCCTGCTACTGATGACGTAATCGGTGCTCGTTATTCAGTACAAAGATGGTGCTGTGTAACTTATCGTGGCTATACTATGGAGATGGTATATTCGATATAAAGGTGATCAGTGCCAGTGACACAGATGGTAATCAATATAGATGGCTCTGAAAAAAATACAGAAAGCAGAAATTAGCCACATAGTATATGCATTTAAATAAAAGACATTAAATCAAACTCCCTATTTAGACCCCTGGGTGATATAGTCTCTAATGTGTGGATCCAGAAGGACTCTCTTTTCTTTAGTTGTAAAATTCTATTACCTCCCCGTCTGGATTGGGGAATGGTTTCGATAACTTGAAATTTAAGTTGGGAGATGGTATGACCCAGTGTATGAAAATGGTGGGGGATAGGGAGAAGTAAGTTTTTGCAGCGGATGGTGGATTTATGCTTGGAAATCCGGTCACGCACTGATTGAGTGGTCTCACCAATATATAGTAAACCACAGGGACATTTAATTGAATACACAGCAAATGATGATTCACAAGTGTAAAACCCTTTAATGTGACCATTACGTCCCACTCTCTTTCATGACTCTCCTGAATTTTGCTCCCGCTACGAATTAGTTCTGCCAATCACCTTTATATCGAATATACCATCTCCATAGTATAGCCACGATAGCCACGATAAGTTACACAGCACCATCTTTGTACTGAATAACGAGCACCGATTACGTCATCAGTAGCAGGCACGTCCTTAAGGCGGAGCCTTATCCTCCATGAATCAGTTTTTGGAACACAAGGTTGGAACGCACGGCACTTCCGGTCCCAGTATCCATCACACCGGAAGTTCCCAGGTGACACGCACGCAGATCCAGCGCGCCCTTCACTTCCGGGCGCGTCGTACATATACCTCCCAAGCACAGCCTTACAGCGCCGTCTTACTTATCGGGCACGATCACAGACCCACAGACTAGCGGCGGATACCGTGTCTTCAGTCACAGACGGTAAGCGCACTTATTGCCATTGCTTATACACAGGGTATATCTATAACCGGAGTCACTCTGCCTCTATGATTATTTTCAGGCAGCACATTCTCATGTACTCAGTACCAGAAGCGTTATTTCTCCATTGCATCTGGTAAGCACATTGATCACTCACATGGATCAGCGGGCATGCATTGCACTTTTCTTCAATATATATTAATCCTCTATAGGAAACTCATTTGATTCACTTCCCCTCTATTGATGTATTGAATTCATCATAAGGGTATGCTCTTTACTTTAGCTATCTATATAAGATATCACACTCACCTGGATATCCACTTATGTTTAATGCGTTCATATCTCTCAGGTGTACTCTATATGTACTTGTTCTACTAGGAATTTGATTTTTGACCGTCTACCATAACGGTATGTTTCTTCTTATCATCTATGAGTTTATTGGATTGTGCCATTCAAATTTATTCCATGTCTTTTGATGCAAAGTAAACATATACCAAATTTCATGTATATTATGTTTGTATATACTTTCTTTTTACAACATTTATTGATTTGAATATATCTGTACATATTTGTTTAGGTCCTTTACCTAAAACATACCAATTGGCAACTGATGAAGGCTATGTTACAGCCGAAACGTTTTGCCTGGACCATCATTAAAATTTCCTTTGTTTGAACATATAAGTTGAGTGCCTTGTTTTACTATATTATATAACCTGGTTTGGGAACCTAACTCGGCACCACCATACCCAGTAGTGCACACGTCCCATATATCATCTA
The DNA here is from genome assembly GCA_033576555.1 of Oophaga sylvatica. Taxonomy (NCBI): domain Eukaryota; kingdom Metazoa; phylum Chordata; class Amphibia; order Anura; family Dendrobatidae; genus Oophaga; species Oophaga sylvatica. Next base: position 3,091 of record JARQOD010005317.1, read on the forward strand.
TCTATCTACTGGACGGAGCCATATCTCCTACCCCACTCCTTAAAATCTTCACCCCTCCCCCCCTTTTTTTTTCTTTTCTCTTCTTTCCCCCTTGCTTCTTCTCTATCTTCTTTTCTTTTGTAGACCTAGAGTCTTAGTCTAGGTACCTTCTTTAAAATTTATAAACAAAGTAATATGATGTTAATTGCCTACATGAGCAAACCCCTCAGGCGCTCATCCAACATTTGTTTTATATGTATGACTTTCTGGGGAAAAGTTATCATAGTTGCTATATAATTTTTTTTTGCATGTGATAGTAAAAGAGGTACTTTCTTTTCTCTTCCTGTTATTAATGATTGATGTGTATAAATACCTCAATAAACTTGATTTACACAAACTTGTGACACCAGCTCGCCATCTTGACTTGGAAGGAGGTAAATTATTTAATACTATGCTGTCCTCTCCTGCCTTGTTTTGGTATTACAACTTGTAGTACTATGCTGCCCTCTTCTGCCTTAGTTTGGCATAGCAACTTGTTTTCTGATTGGAAAACAAGTGGCAGTTGGAGGTGGGCGTGTGGGACTGAAACGGTCAAGTTACGGGCGGTTCTGGTGGTGAGAGGAGGTAGAAAATTGGGGCTCCTCGACTGGGACCATCGGGGAGTACAAATAGCACCCTATTCGGAGTGTCCCGCGTTTATAGCATCCGAGTGCTGAGATAAAAGAAGGAACAGCACAACTGCGCAGCAGATTTCACGCATACTCCGATCCGATTGAGGTCAACTGATCCTCCCCCTTCCCGCAGCACAGTTAGTCAAATGGAAAGTTACCGCCATCCTCCCAAGGTCGGGACTGAGAAAAGGCTTTGACCGTTGCAATGTGTAAGAAAGATTGAATCTGCTACCCATGACTGTTATGTTGAAAAATATAAGAATTGTTACAAGTCTTCAGTAAAGTTCATCTTTCAAGTTTGCACGGGAACCCCGTGTATGCTTCTTTCGTCCATGGCCTCATCCCTCTCATAGGGATTGTTAGAGCCATCGGAGTCACCGCGACTGAACCATCCTCCGAGATACTAGGCCTTGCATCTCACAAGGCGGTGCAGCAATTAAAATGACGTCACGAACAGGATGAACCTTCTATGCCTGCATGTACTCTTACTGTTTACTATGACTGTTTTAACAGAGTTCAGTACTCCAAAAGTGAAACTCACAATGGCAGACGAAAGTGAAAATGAGCCGCTTTGCAACAGCACTACTGATAAAGACTCCACTGCATTTATGCCTCTCACCATGCCATATTATTTGGGAGCTCCCTGGATGCCACATTATAATGGGGAACCAACACATACGAGACTTTAGAGAAAAAATGACTGTTTTGTTTTGCTTGTACCCCATGACCAATGACCAAAAAGTGGAAATCCTGAGTGGCCAATTCCAAGGTGCAGCTTTGCGAGAAATCAAGTCCTGGCACTAAGTTCAGAAAAGGACTTTAGAACAAATCCTGGAGCGGTTAGAAAGCATATTTGAGGTCCGCTCTGCATCAGAATTAAAAATGCGTTTTTTTGGAAAAAAACAAGACGAGTCACTAAGAGACTATGCTTTATCCTTGCAAGAAGCTTGGAGGGCTATAATACACGTGGAGCCCCAGGAGGCCAGAGTTACAGACGAAGTCCTGAAAGAGCAGTTTATTGAAGGGGCTGCCACGGAAACCCTACGCAGTCAACTAAAAATGTTAGCGCTCCAGCATGCAGATAGCTCCTTCCAGGAATTCAAAGCGCTTGGTATTCAGATTTTAGGGAGAGAATTTCGCCCAGTGGCTAAAAAACTTGAACTATCTACCTTTGCTAGTGATACAGCAGTTCAATTGCTGCATAATTTTCCAAGAAGTAACGTCCTGCAGTCGCAAGCAACCCAAACGCAGGCTCCAAATACTAATGCTATGATAGAATTACAGAACCAGATGGCGGAGTTAGCTAGTGGACTAGCCGAGGTCTACAAGAAAATAGAAAAGCTAGAGAGGCCGCTACAAGAATCTATGCCCAGAACCCAAATGGAATTCCTTGCCGACCGCACTAGCCAGGAATATCAAACCCCATCCGGGAAAAGATCCAACGACTGTTTTGACAAGCAGGGTAGGCCAATCTGCAGATATTGTCATCGAGTTGGACATTTGGAATGTCAATGTTGGCGTTTAACCCCTTCATGACCCAGCTGTTATGTTACGGTAGCTGAGGAGTGCAGGTAAAAAAGGAAATACACCAGAGCAGTTGGAATCTATGAGATTGCAGTACCCTGACTAACCACCACAACTAGAGGCAGCCGTGGAGCGTTCCTACGTTGGTCCTAGACGCCTCGTCACAGCCTGAGAAACTAACTACACCTAAAGATAGAAATAGGAAAGCTATCTGCCCCGGAGCAGAACCCCAAAGATAATAGAAAGCCCCCAAACATGTAATGGCGGTTAGACAAGAGGAAATACTGACACAGAAAGAAAATAGTATGAGCAAACGCTGGGGCCCAAACTATCTAAACAGAAAAGGACAGGAAGGGTACTTACTGCAATTTCAGAAAACCCTGAAAAAACACCAACTCTACTAATTTCAAAATCACCTGAGATCACACGACCTCTACCACCTAAATTAGTTCTCTGGTGTAAAAAAATCAAAACAGCAGCCACTGAAAAAACTGGAAAAAGCAAAAGTACAAAACACAGTGGCTGGACTAAACTGAGAGGGCAAAAGCCCCCGGAGGGGACCCAGAAGGCCCCCACAGAAGTGCAGGACAAAATGCAAAAATATAGCAAAAACACAAAATAAGAAATTGTCTTATCTGATAGCAGGAGATGCAGACACGACACAGCAGGCTACAAGGGAAACTGGAAAGAAGGATTCAGACCAGAACAATTGATCACCGGCAACCCTGATGGGAAAATGACTCCCTTATACAAGACCAATCAGTAACACCTGATTCCCAGTCCTCACAATCCTCACCAGTACCGCCTGTAACCACCAGAGGGAGCCTCTGCTCAGAACTCATCTCAAACCCATTCACAACAGTACCCCCCCCTTGAGGAGGGGTCACCGAACCCTCATTTGAGCAACCAGGTCGGTCAGGATGAGTTCTTTGATACGCACGGATAAGTCTCCTAGCATGGATGTCCGAAGCAAACACCCAAGAATTGTCTTCCTGACCATAACCTCTCCATTTAACCAAATACTGGAGTCTTCGTCTAGAAAAACGAGAATCCAATATTTTCTCAACCACATACTCCAGATTGCCCTCAACCAAAACAGGGTCAGGAGGCACAGCAGCAGGAACCACTGGCTCAACAAACCTCTTCAACAAGGACTAGTGGAACACGTTATGGATCTTAAATGTCCCTGGAAGAAGCAAACGAAAAGAAACAGGATTAATAATCTCCATGATCTTATAAGGTCCAATGAACCTAGGCTTAAATTTAGGAGATGCTACTCTCATAGGAATATTCTTTGAGGACAACCAGACCAAGTCCCCCACTTTAAACCGAGGACCATCAGTCCTATGCCGGTTAGCAAACCGCTGGGCCCTCTCCTGAGAGAGGGACAACCTCTCCACCACCTGGTCCCAAATCTGATGCATACGCTCAACAACAGAGTCAACACCTGGACAGACAGAAGCCTCCGTCTGTCCTGAAGAAAATCGAGGGTGAAACCCAGAATTACAGAAAAACGGAGACATCAAAGTGGCAGAGCTAGCCCTATTATTAAGAGCAAACTCAGCCAAAGGCAAAAAAGAGACCCAGTCATCCTGATCAGCAGACACAAAGCATCTTAGATAAGTCTCCAATGTCTGGTTTGTTCTCTCAGTTTGACCATTGGTCTGAGGATGAAATGCCGAGGAGAAAGACAATTGAACACCCAGTTTAGAACAAAAAGTCCTCCAAAATCTGGAAACAAACTGGACTCCTCTGTCAGACACAATTTTCTCAGGAATGCCGTGTAAACGAACCACGTGCTGAAGGAACAACGGCACCAATTCAGAGGAGGAAGGCAACTTAGGTAATGGCACAAGATGTATCATTTTGGAAAACCTATCACAAATTACCCAGATGGTGGTCATTCTCTGAGAAACAGGAAGATCGGAAATGAAATCCATAGAGATATGGGTCCATGGTCTCTTGGGCACAGGCAATGGCATCAACAAACCACTAGAGCGAGAGCAAGGCTTGGAGCGAGAGCAAGTCCTGCAGGACTGCACAAATTCCCTGACATCGCGAGACAAGGTAGACCACCAAAAGGACCGACTAACCAAGTCTCTGGTACCAAAAATTCCGGGATGCCCAGCCAATGCGGAACAATGAATCTCAGACATCACACTCTTTTTCCATTGGTCCGGGACAAACAATTTTCCAACAGGGCAGCGCTCGGGCCTATCCTCCTGACACCCCTCCAGAGCAAGTCTCAAATTGGGCGAGATGGCGGAAAGAACTACACCCTCCTTCAAAATAACAGAGGGATCAGATAGCTCAGGAGAGTCCGCAAGGAAACTCCTCGAGAGGGCATCCGCCTTAACATTCTTAGTGCCGGGAAGAAAGGAAACCACAAAATTAAAACGTGTGAAAAACAAGGCCCACCTGGCCTGTCTAGGATTGAGTCGCTTGGCAGATTCCAGATAGACCAGATTCTTATGGTCCGTAAGGACCACCACCTGATGTTTGGCTCCCTCCAGCCAATGTCTCCACTCTTCAAAAGCCCACTTCATGGCCAATAACTCCCGATTACCCACGTCATAATTACGTTCAGTAGGAGAAAATTTTCGAGAGAAAAAGGCACAAGGGTTACTTTTAGAGGTCTCTGGATCTTTTTGGGACAAAACGGCACCTGCCCCAATTTCAGAGGCATCAACCTCCACCTGAAATGGCAGAGAAACATCAGGCTGCCGTAGAACAGGAGCAGAAGTGAATCTCTGCTTAAGTTCCTGAAACGCAGAGACTGCCTCAGGAGGCCAATTCACCACATCAGAACCCTTTCTGGTCAAATCAGTTAATGGTTTAACAATAACCGAGAAATTACCAATAAATTTACGATAAAAATTGGCAAAACCCAAAAATCTCAGAAGAGCCTTTAATGAAGTAGGTTGGACCCAATCACAGATGGCCTGAACCTTGACCGGGTCCATTTCAATAACAGATGGGGACAAAATGAATCCCAGAAATGAGATCTTCTGTACGCCAAAAAGACACTTTGATCCCTTCACATACAGAGCATTCTCTCTCAAAATCTGGAATACAGTTCGAACATGTTTCACATGAGAGTCCCAGTCATTAGAAAAAATCAAGATATCATCCAAATAAACAATCAGAAACTTGTCCACAAAATCCCTGAAAATGTCATTCATGAAGGACTGGAAGACGGAAGGAGCATTAGTGAGCCCAAAGGGCATCACAAGGTACTCAAAATGCCCTTCAGGGTGTTAAATGCCGTCTTCCATTCATCCCCGTGCTTAATGCGAATAAGGTTATACGCCCCCCTGAGGTCAAGCTTGGTAAACCAAGTAGCGTTTTTCACCCTGGAAAACAGGTCAGAAATCAAGGGTAACGGGTATTGATATTTCACAGTAATATTGTTCAAGAGACGATAATCAATACACGGCCTTAATGAACCATCTTTTTTGGCCGCAAAGAAAAAACCGGCACCTAAGGGTGAAAGGATGGTCTGATATGACCCTTCTCCAATGATTCCTTGATATAAGACCGCATAGCGTCATGTTCAGGTACAGACAAGTTAAAAAGGCGACCTTTAGGGAATTTACTACCGGCACTAATTCAATAGCGCAGTCATAGCTCCTATGGGGAGGCAAGGATGCAGATTTACTTTCGCTAAACACATCAGAAAAATCAAACAAAAAGTCAGGAACATCCTCAGCCTGGGGGGAGGCAGAAAAAACAGGAGTGTTGGTATTAACACATTGGCAGCCCCAACTGGTTACAGACACAGATTTCCAATCCAAAACAGGATTATGAGACTGTAACCAAGGGAAACCCAGCACTATAATGTCATGCAGATTATATAGAACCAAAAATTTGCAGCACTCCTGGTGATCAGGTTCAACCCTCATTATCACCTGAGTAGAAAACTGGGGTTTATTCTCAGCCAAAGGGGTAGAATCGATCCCCAGTAAAGGAATAGACTTCTGTAGGGGTATCAAGGGAAACCCACAACGTTTAGCAAAATCATAATCCATCAGGTTAATAGCTGCTCCAGAATCAACGAAAGCCTGAGCAGAAAATGAGGACAGAGAGCATATCAGAGTGACAGTTAATAAAAACTTAGTCTGAACACTACCCAAGACAACTGAGCGTGCAAAATGTCTTCCCCGCTTAGGGCAGACTGAAATAGCATGAGAGGCATCACCACAGTAGAAACATAACCCATTGCGCTTTCGAAAATCATGACGCTGTGCCCCAGACACCACTCCATCACACTGCATGGGCTCAGCAGCTGGCTCACAAGGCAACACCACTCCACGCATACTTCTCCGCTCACGCAAACGTCTGTCAATTTGAATCGCTAATGACATAGAATCATTGAGACCAGAGGGGACAGGGAATCCCACCATAACATCCTTTACATTATCCGACAGACCCTTCCGGAAAAGGGCCGCCAAAGCGTCGTCATTCCATTTGGTCAGGACTGCCCACCTACGGAATCTCTGACAGTATAACTCAGCGTCATCAAGCCCCTGATTTAATGCCAACAAGGCTTTTCAGCTTGATCAGTGACATTAGGCTCATCGTACAATAACCCCAAAGCCTGAAAAAATGCATCAACATCACTCAAAACAGGATCCCCAGGTATCAGGGAAAAAGCCCAATCCTGAGGATCGCCGCGCAGGAGAGAGATGAAATTTGAACCTGCTGCGCTGCGTTTCCTGAGGACTTAGATTTTAAGGCAAGAAACAATTTACAATTATTTTTGAAATTCTGAAACTTAGCTCGATCCCCTAAAAACAAATCTGGCATGGGAATCCTAGGTTCCACAACAGGCAACCTAGCAAGATATGCAGCAATACTCTGAACCTCAGTGGCAAGCTGATCCACACGGCCAGACAACTGTGCAAACTCCATTGGGAGAAAAGATCCTCCCCAGCACCCAGAGATACAGAGGGAAAAAAAAAAATGCAACAAACAGAAAAATATCTCTGACAACTTTTCTTCCTTCAAAATATTTTTTCCCTTCTGTGAGTACCATACAATTTTTATGGCCGGTGATACTGTTATGTTACGGTAGCTGAGGAGTGCAGGTAAAAAAGAAATACACCAGAGCAGTTGGAATCTATGAGATTGCAGTACCCTGACTAACCACCACAACTAGAGGCAGCCGTGGAGCGTTCCTACGTTGGTCCTAGACGCCTCGTCACAGCCTGAGAAACTAACTACACCTAAAGATAGAAATAGGAAAGCTATCTGCCCCGGAGCAGAACCCCAAAGATAATAGAAAGCCCCCAAACATGTAATGGCGGTTAGACAAGAGGAAATACTGACACAGAAAGAAAATAGTATGAGCAAACGCTGGGGCCCAAACTATCTAAATAGAAAAGGACAGGAAGGGTACTTACTGCAATCTCAGAAAACCCTGAAAAAACACCAACTCTACTAATTTCAAAATCACCTGAGATCACACGACCTCTACCACCTAAATTAGTTCTCTGGTGTAAAAAAAATCAAAACAGCAGCCACTGAAAAAACTGGAAAAAGCAAAAGTACAAAACACAGTGGCTGGACTAAACTGAGAGGGCAAAAGCCCCCGGAGGGGACCCAGAAGGCCCCCACAGAAGTGCAGGACAAAATGCAAAAATATAGCAAAAACACAAAATAAGAAATTGTCTTATCTGATAGCAGGAGATGCAGACACGACACAGCAGGCTACAAGGGAAACTGGAAAGAAGGATTCAGACCAGAACAATTGATCACCGGCAACCCTGATGGGAAAATGACTCCCTTATAAAGACCAATCAGTAACACCTGATTCCCAGTCCTCACAATCCTCACTAGTACCGCTTGTAACCACCAGAGGAGCCTCTGCTCAGAACTCATCTCAAACCCATTCACAACAGTACCCCCCCCTTGAGGAGGGGTCACCGAACCCTCATTTGAGCAACCAGGTCGGTCAGGATGAGTTCTATGATACGCACGGATAAGTCTCCTAGCATGGATGTCCGAAGCAAACACCCAAGAATTGTCTTCCTGACCATAACCTCTCCATTTAACCAAATACTGGAGTCTTCGTCTAGAAAAACGAGAATCCAATATTTTCTCAACCACATACTCCAGATTGCCCTCAACCAAAACAGGGTCAGGAGGCACAGCAGCAGGAACCACTGGCTCAACAAACCTCTTCAACAAGGACTGTGGAACACGTTATGGATCTTAAATGTCCCTGGAAGAAGCAAACGAAAAGAAACAGGATTAATAATCTCCATGATCTTATAAGGTCCAATGAACCTAGGCTTAAATTTAGGAGATGCTACTCTCATAGGAATATTCTTTGAGGACAACCAGACCAAGTCCCCCACTTTAAACCGAGGACCATCAGTCCTATGCCGGTTAGCAAACCGCTGGGCCCTCTCCTGAGAGAGGGACAACCTCTCCACCACCTGGTCCCAAATCTGTGTCATACGCTCAACAACAGAGTCAACACCTGGACAGACAGAAGCCTCCGTCTGTCCTGAAGAAAATCGAGGGTGAAACCCAGAATTACAGAAAAACGGAGACATCAAAGTGGCAGAGCTAGCCCTATTATTAAGAGCAAACTCAGCCAAAGGCAAAAAAGAGACCCAGTCATCCTGATCAGCAGACACAAAGCATCTTAGATAAGTCTCCAATGTCTGGTTTGTTCTCTCAGTTTGACCATTGGTCTGAGGATGAAATGCCGAGGAGAAAGACAATTGAACACCCAGTTTAGAACAAAAAGTCCTCCAAAATCTGGAAACAAACTGGACTCCTCTGTCAGACACAATGTTCTCAGGAATGCCGTGTAAACGAACCACGTGCTGAAGGAACAACGGCACCAATTCAGAGGAGGAAGGCAACTTAGGTAATGGCACAAGATGTATCATTTTGGAAAACCTATCACAAATTACCCAGATGGTGGTCATTCTCTGAGAAACAGGAAGATCGGAAATGAAATCCATAGAGATATGGGTCCATGGTCTCTTGGGCACAGGCAATGGCATCAACAAACCACTAGAGCGAGAGCAAGGCTTGGAGCGAGAGCAAGTCCCGCAGGACTGCACAAATTCCCTGACATCGCGAGACAAGGTAGACCACCAAAAGGACCGACTAACCAAGTCTCTGGTACCAAAAATTCCGGGATGCCCAGCCAATGCGGAACAATGAATCTCAGACATCACACTCTTTTTCCATTGGTCCGGGACAAACAATTTTCCAACAGGGCAGCGCTCGGGCCTATCCTCCTGACACCCCTCCAGAGCAAGTCTCAAATTGGGCGAGATGGCGGAAAGAACTACACCCTCCTTCAAAATAACAGAGGGATCAGATAGCTCAGGAGAGTCCGCAAGGAAACTCCTCGAGAGGGCATCCGCCTTAACATTCTTAGTGCCAGGAAGAAAGGAAACCACAAAATTAAAACGTGTGAAAAACAAGGCCCACCTGGCCTGTCTAGGATTGAGTCGCTTGGCAGATTCCAGATAGACCAGATTCTTATGGTCCGTAAGGACCACCACCTGATGTTTGGCTCCCTCCAGCCAATGTCTCCACTCTTCAAAAGCCCACTTCATGGCCAATAACTCCCGATTACCCACGTCATAATTACGTTCAGTAGGAGAAAATTTTCGAGAGAAAAAGGCACAAGGGTTACTTTTAGAGGTCTCTGGATCTTTTTGGGACAAAACGGCACCTGCCCCAATTTCAGAGGCATCAACCTCCACCTGAAATGGCAGAGAAACATCAGGCTGCCGTAGAACAGGAGCAGAAGTGAATCTCTGCTTAAGTTCCTGAAACGCAGAGACTGCCTCAGGAGGCCAATTCACCACATCAGAACCCTTTCTGGTCAAATCAGTTAATGGTTTAACAATAACCGAGAAATTACCAATAAATTTACGATAAAAATTGGCAAAACCCAAAAATCTCTGAAGAGCCTTTAATGAAGTAGGTTGGACCCAATCACAGATGGCCTGAACCTTGACCGGGTCCATTTCAATAACAGATGGGGACAAAATGAATCCCAGAAATGAGATCTTCTGTACGCCAAAAAGACACTTTGATCCCTTCACATACAGAGCATTCTCTCTCAAAATCTGGAATACAGTTCGAACATGTTTCACATGAGAGTCCCAGTCATTAGAAAAAATCAAGATATCATCCAAATAAACAATCAGAAACTTGTCCACAAAATCCCTGAAAATGTCATTCATGAAGGACTGGAAGACGGAAGGAGCATTAGTGAGCCCAAAGGGCATCACAAGGTACTCAAAATGCCCTTCAGGGGTGTTAAATGCCGTCTTCCATTCATCCCCGTGCTTAATGCGAATAAGGTTATACGCCCCCCTGAGGTCAAGCTTGGTAAACCAAGTAGCGTTTTTCACCCTGGAAAACAGGTCAGAAATCAAGGGTAACGGGTATTGATATTTCACAGTAATATTGTTCAAGAGACGATAATCAATACACGGCCTTAATGAACCATCTTTTTTGGCCACAAAGAAAAAACCGCACCTAAGGGTGAAGAGGATGGTCTGATATGACCCTTCTCCAATGATTCCTTGATATAAGACCGCATAGCGTCATGTTCAGGTACAGACAAGTTAAAAAGGCGACCTTTAGGGAATTTACTACCCGGCACTAATTCAATAGCGCAGTCATAGCTCCTATGGGGAGGCAAGGATGCAGATTTACTTTCGCTAAACACATCAGAAAAATCAAACAAAAAGTCAGGAACATCCTCAGCCTGGGGGAGGCAGAAAAAACAGGAGTGTTGGTATTAACACATTGGCAGCCCCAACTGGTTACAGACACAGATTTCCAATCCAAAACAGGATTATGAGACTGTAACCAAGGGAAACCCAGCACTATAATGTCATGCAGATTATATAGAACCAAAAATTTGCAGCACTCCTGGTGATCAGGTTCAACCCTCATTATCACCTGAGTAGAAAACTGGGTTTATTCTCAGCCAAAGGGGTAGAATCGATCCCCAGTAAAGGAATAGACTTCTGTAGGGGTATCAAGGGAAACCCACAACGTTTAGCAAAATCATAATCCATCAGGTTAATAGCTGCTCCAGAATCAACGAAAGCCTGAGCAGAAAATGAGGACAGAGAGCATATCAGAGTGACAGTTAATAAAAACTTAGTCTGAACACTACCCAAGACAACTGAGCGTGCAAAATGTCTTCCCCGCTTAGGGCAGACTGAAATAGCATGAGAGGCATCACCACAGTAGAAACATAACCCATTGCGCTTTCGAAAATCATGACGCTGTGCCCCAGACACCACTCCATCACACTGCATGGGCTCAGCAGCTGGCTCACAAGGCAACACCACTCCACGCATACTTCTCCGCTCACGCAAACGTCTGTCAATTTGAATCGCTAATGACATAGAATCATTGAGACCAGAGGGGACAGGGAATCCCACCATAACATCCTTTACATTATCCGACAGACCCTTCCGGAAAAGGGCCGCCAAAGCGTCGTCATTCCATTTGGTCAGGACTGCCCACCTACGGAATCTCTGACAGTATAACTCAGCGTCATCAAGCCCCTGATTTAATGCCAACAAGGCTCTTTCAGCTTGATCAGTGACATTAGGCTCATCGTACAATAACCCAAAGCCTGAAAAAATGCATCAACATCACTCAAAACAGGATCCCCAGGTATCAGGGAAAAAGCCCAATCCTGAGGATCGCCGCGCAGGAGAGAGATGACAATTTGAACCTGCTGCGCTGCGTTTCCTGAGGACTTAGATTTTAAGGCAAGAAACAATTTACAATTATTTTTGAAATTCTGAAACTTAGCTCGATCCCCTAAAAACAAATCTGGCATGGGGATCCTAGGTTCCACAACAGGCAACCTAGCAAGATATGCAGCAATACTCTGAACCTCAGTGGCAAGCTGATCCACACGGCCAGACAACTGTGCAAACTCCATTGGGAGAAAAGATCCTCCCCAGCACCCAGAGATACAGAGGGAAAAAAAAAAAATGCAACAAACAGAAAAATATCTCTGACAACTTTTCTTCCTTCAAAATATTTTTTCCCTTCTGTGAGTACCATACAATTTTTATGGCCGGTGATACTGTTATGTTACGGTAGCTGAGGAGTGCAGGTAAAAAAGGAAATACACCAGAGCAGTTGGAATCTATGAGATTGCAGTACCCTGACTAACCACCACAACTAGAGGCAGCCGTGGAGCGTTCCTACGTTGGTCCTAGACGCCTCGTCACAGCCTGAGAAACTAACTACACCTAAAGATAGAAATAGGAAAGCTATCTGCCCCGGAGCAGAACCCCAAAGATAATAGAAAGCCCCCAAACATGTAATGGCGGTTAGACAAGAGGAAATACTGACACAGAAAGAAAATAGTATGAGCAAACGCTGGGGCCCAAACTATCTAAAAGAAAAGGACAGGAAGGGTACTTACTGCAATCTCAGAAAACCCTGAAAAAACACCAACTCTACTAATTTCAAAATCACCTGAGATCACACGACCTCTACCACCTAAATTAGTTCTCTGGTGTAAAAAAATCAAAACAGCAGCCACTGAAAAAAACTGGAAAAAGCAAAAGTACAAAACACAGTGGCTGGACTAAACTGAGAGGGCAAAAGCCCCCGGAGGGGACCCAGAAGGCCCCCACAGAAGTGCAGGACAAAATGCAAAAATATAGCAAAAACACAAAATAAGAAATTGTCTTATCTGATAGCAGGAGATGCAGACACGACACAGCAGGCTACAAGGGAAACTGGAAAGAAGGATTCAGACCAGAACAATTGATCACCGGCAACCCTGATGGGAAAATGACTCCCTTATACAAGACCAATCAGTAACACCTGATTCCCAGTCCTCACAATCCTCACAGTACCGCTTGTAACCACCAGAGGGAGCCTCTGCTCAGAACTCATCTCAAACCCATTCACAACAGTACCCCCCCCTTGAGGAGGGGTCACCGAACCCTCATTTGAGCAACCAGGTCGGTCAGGATGAGTTCTATGATACGCACGGATAAGTCTCCTAGCATGGATGTCCGAAGCAAACACCCAAGAATTGTCTTCCTGACCATAACCTCTCCATTTAACCAAATACTGGAGTCTTCGTCTAGAAAAACGAGAATCCAATATTTTCTCAACCACATACTCCAGATTGCCCTCAACCAAAACAGGGTCAGGAGGCACAGCAGCAGGAACCACTGGCTCAACAAACCTCTTCAACAAGGACTTGTGGAACACGTTATGGATCTTAAATGTCCCTGGAAGAAGCAAACGAAAAGAAACAGGATTAATAATCTCCATGATCTTATAAGGTCCAATGAACCTAGGCTTAAATTTAGGAGATGCTACTCTCATAGGAATATTCTTTGAGGACAACCAGACCAAGTCCCCCACTTTAAACCGAGGACCATCAGTCCTATGCCGGTTAGCAAACCGCTGGGCCCTCTCCTGAGAGAGGGACAACCTCTCCACCACCTGGTCCCAAATCTGCTGCATACGCTCAACAACAGAGTCAACACCTGGACAGACAGAAGCCTCCGTCTGTCCTGAAGAAAATCGAGGGTGAAACCCAGAATTACAGAAAAACGGAGACATCAAAGTGGCAGAGCTAGCCCTATTATTAAGAGCAAACTCAGCCAAAGGCAAAAAAGAGACCCAGTCATCCTGATCAGCAGACACAAAGCATCTTAGATAAGTCTCCAATGTCTGGTTTGTTCTCTCAGTTTGACCATTGGTCTGAGGATGAAATGCCGAGGAGAAAGACAATTGAACACCCAGTTTAGAACAAAAAGTCCTCCAAAATCTGGAAACAAACTGGACTCCTCTGTCAGACACAATGTTCTCAGGAATGCCGTGTAAACGAACCACGTGCTGAAGGAACAACGGCACCAATTCAGAGGAGGAAGGCAACTTAGGTAATGGCACAAGATGTATCATTTTGGAAAACCTATCACAAATTACCCAGATGGTGGTCATTCTCTGAGAAACAGGAAGATCGGAAATGAAATCCATAGAGATATGGGTCCATGGTCTCTTGGGCACAGGCAATGGCATCAACAAACCACTAGAGCGAGAGCAAGGCTTGGAGCGAGAGCAAGTCCCGCAGGACTGCACAAATTCCCTGACATCGCGAGACAAGGTAGACCACCAAAAGGACCGACTAACCAAGTCTCTGGTACCAAAAATTCCGGGATGCCCAGCCAATGCGGAACAATGAATCTCAGACATCACACTCTTTTTCCATTGGTCCGGGACAAACAATTTTCCAACAGGGCAGCGCTCGGGCCTATCCTCCTGACACCCCTCCAGAGCAAGTCTCAAATTGGGCGAGATGGCGGAAAGAACTACACCCTCCTTCAAAATAACAGAGGGATCAGATAGCTCAGGAGAGTCCGCAAGGAAACTCCTCGAGAGGGCATCCGCCTTAACATTCTTAGTGCCAGGAAGAAAGGAAACCACAAAATTAAAACGTGTGAAAAACAAGGCCCACCTGGCCTGTCTAGGATTGAGTCGCTTGGCAGATTCCAGATAGACCAGATTCTTATGGTCCGTAAGGACCACCACCTGATGTTTGGCTCCCTCCAGCCAATGTCTCCACTCTTCAAAAGCCCACTTCATGGCCAATAACTCCCGATTACCCACGTCATAATTACGTTCAGTAGGAGAAAATTTTCGAGAGAAAAAGGCACAAGGGTTACTTTTAGAGGTCTCTGGATCTTTTTGGGACAAAACGGCACCTGCCCCAATTTCAGAGGCATCAACCTCCACCTGAAATGGCAGAGAAACATCAGGCTGCCGTAGAACAGGAGCAGAAGTGAATCTCTGCTTAAGTTCCTGAAACGCAGAGACTGCCTCAGGAGGCCAATTCACCACATCAGAACCCTTTCTGGTCAAATCAGTTAATGGTTTAACAATAACCGAGAAATTACCAATAAATTTACGATAAAAATTGGCAAAACCCAAAAATCTCAGAAGAGCCTTTAATGAAGTAGGTTGGACCCAATCACAGATGGCCTGAACCTTGACCGGGTCCATTTCAATAACAGATGGGGACAAAATGAATCCCAGAAATGAGATCTTCTGTACGCCAAAAAGACACTTTGATCCCTTCACATACAGAGCATTCTCTCTCAAAATCTGGAATACAGTTCGAACATGTTTCACATGAGAGTCCCAGTCATTAGAAAAAATCAAGATATCATCCAAATAAACAATCAGAAACTTGTCCACAAAATCCCTGAAAATGTCATTCATGAAGGACTGGAAGACGGAAGGAGCATTAGTGAGCCCAAAGGGCATCACAAGGTACTCAAAATGCCCTTCAGGGGTGTTAAATGCCGTCTTCCATTCATCCCCGTGCTTAATGCGAATAAGGTTATACGCCCCCCTGAGGTCAAGCTTGGTAAACCAAGTAGCGTTTTTCACCCTGGAAAACAGGTCAGAAATCAAGGGTAACGGGTATTGATATTTCACAGTAATATTGTTCAAGAGACGATAATCAATACACGGCCTTAATGAACCATCTTTTTTGGCCGCAAAGAAAAAACCGGCACCTAAGGGTGAAAAGGATGGTCTGATATGACCCTTCTCCAATGATTCCTTGATATAAGACCGCATAGCGTCATGTTCAGGTACAGACAAGTTAAAAAGGCGACCTTTAGGGAATTTACTACCCGGCACTAATTCAATAGCGCAGTCATAGCTCCTATGGGGAGGCAAGGATGCAGATTTACTTTCGCTAAACACATCAGAAAAATCAAACAAAAAGTCAGGAACATCCTCAGCCTGGGGGAGGCAGAAAAAACAGGAGTGTTGGTATTAACACATTGGCAGCCCCAACTGGTTACAGACACAGATTTCCAATCCAAAACAGGATTATGAGACTGTAACCAAGGGAAACCCAGCACTATAATGTCATGCAGATTATATAGAACCAAAAATTTGCAGCACTCCTGGTGATCAGGTTCAACCCTCATTATCACCTGAGTAGAAAACTGGGGTTTATTCTCAGCCAAAGGGTAGAATCGATCCCCAGTAAAGGAATATACTTCTGTAGGGGTATCAAGGGAAACCCACAACGTTTAGCAAAATCATAATCCATCAGGTTAATAGCTGCTCCAGAATCAACGAAAGCCTGAGCAGAAAATGAGGACAGAGAGCATATCAGAGTGACAGTTAATAAAAACTTAGTCTGAACACTACCCAAGACAACTGAGCGTGCAAATGTCTTCCCCGCTTAGGGCAGACTGAAATAGCATGAGAGGCATCACCACAGTAGAAACATAACCCATTGCGCTTTCGAAAATCATGACGCTGTGCCCCAGACACCACTCCATCTCACTGCATGGGCTCAGCAGCTGGCTCACAAGGCAACACCACTCCACGCATACTTCTCCGCTCACGCAAACGTCTGTCAATTTGAATCGCTAATGACATAGAATCATTGAGACCAGAGGGGACAGGGAATCCCACCATAACATCCTTTACATTATCCGACAGACCCTTCCGGAAAAGGGCCGCCAAAGCGTCGTCATTCCATTTGGTCAGGACTGCCCACCTACGGAATCTCTGACAGTATAACTCAGCGTCATCAAGCCCCTGATTTAATGCCAACAAGGCTCCTTCAGCTTGATC
Source organism: Oophaga sylvatica (assembly GCA_033576555.1). Lineage (NCBI taxonomy): Eukaryota > Metazoa > Chordata > Amphibia > Anura > Dendrobatidae > Oophaga > Oophaga sylvatica. The sequence continues at coordinate 19,905 of JARQOD010005317.1, forward strand.
AGTGACACTAGGCTCATCGTACAATAACCCCAAAGCCTGAAAAAATGCATCAACATCACTCAAAACAGGATCCCCAGGTATCAGGGAAAAAGCCCAATCCTGAGGATCGCCGCGCAGGAGAGAGATGACAATCTGAACCTGCTGCGCTGTGTTTCCTGAGGACTTAGATTTTAAGGCAAGAAACAATTTACAATTATTTTTGAAATTCTGAAACTTAGCTTGATCCCCTAAAAACAAATCTGGCATGGGAATCCTAGGTTCCACAACAGGCAACCTAGCAAGATATGCAGCAATACTCTGAACCTCAGTGGCAAGCTGATCCACACGGCCAGACAACTGTGCAAACTCCATTGGGAGAAAAGATCCTCCCCAGCACCCAGAGATACAGAGGAAAAAAAAAAAATGCAACAAACAGAAAAATATCTCTGACAACTTTTCTTCCTTCAAAATATTTTTTCCCTTCTGTGAGTACCATACAATTTTTATGGCCGGTGATACTGTTATGTTACGGTAGCTGAGGAGTGCAGGTAAAAAAGGCAATACACCAGAGCAGTTGGAATCTATGAGATTGCAGTACCCTGACTAACCACCACAACTAGAGGCAGCCGTGGAGCGTTCCTACGTTGGTCCTAGACGCCTCGTCACAGCCTGAGAAACTAACTACACCTAAAGATAGAAATAGGAAAGCTATCTGCCCCGGAGCAGAACCCCAAAGATAATAGAAAGCCCCCAAACATGTAATGGCGGTTAGACAAGAGGAAATACTGACACAGAAAGAAAATAGTATGAGCAAACGCTGGGGCCCAAACTATCTAAACAGAAAAGGACAGGAAGGGTACTTACTGCAATCTCAGAAAACCCTGAAAAAACACCAACTCTACTAATTTCAAAATCACCTGAGATCACACGACCTCTACCACCTAAATTAGTTCTCTGGTGTAAAAAAATCAAAACAGCAGCCACTGAAAAAAACTGGAAAAAGCAAAAGTACAAAACACAGTGGCTGGACTAAACTGAGAGGGCAAAAGCCCCGGAGGGGACCCAGAAGGCCCCCACAGAAGTGCAGGACAAAATGCAAAAATATAGCAAAAACACAAAATAAGAAATTGTCTTATCTGATAGCAGGAGATGCAGACACGACACAGCAGGCTACAAGGGAAACTGGAAAGAAGGATTCAGACCAGAACAATTGATCACCGGCAACCCTGATGGGAAAATGACTCCCTTATACAAGACCAATCAGTAACACCTGATTCCCAGTCCTCACAATCCTCACCAGTACCGCCTGTAACCACCAGAGGGAGCCTCTGCTCAGAACTCATCTCAAACCCATTCACAACAGTACCCCCCCCTTGAGGAGGGGTCACCGAACCCTCATTTGAGCAACCAGGTCGGTCAGGATGAGTTCTTTGATACGCACGGATAAGTCTCCTAGCATGGATGTCCGAAGCAAACACCCAAGAATTGTCTTCCTGACCATAACCTCTCCATTTAACCAAATACTGGAGTCTTCGTCTAGAAAAACGAGAATCCAATATTTTCTCAACCACATACTCCAGATTGCCCTCAACCAAAACAGGGTCAGGAGGCACAGCAGCAGGAACCACTGGCTCAACAAACCTCTTCAACAAGGACTAGTGGAACACGTTATGGATCTTAAATGTCCCTGGAAGAAGCAAACGAAAAGAAACAGGATTAATAATCTCCATGATCTTATAAGGTCCAATGAACCTAGGCTTAAATTTAGGAGATGCTACTCTCATAGGAATATTCTTTGAGGACAACCAGACCAAGTCCCCCACTTTAAACCGAGGACCATCAGTCCTATGCCGGTTAGCAAACCGCTGGGCCCTCTCCTGAGAGAGGGACAACCTCTCCACCACCTGGTCCCAAATCTGATGCATACGCTCAACAACAGAGTCAACACCTGGACAGACAGAAGCCTCCGTCTGTCCTGAAGAAAATCGAGGGTGAAACCCAGAATTACAGAAAAACGGAGACATCAAAGTGGCAGAGCTAGCCCTATTATTAAGAGCAAACTCAGCCAAAGGCAAAAAAGAGACCCAGTCATCCTGATCAGCAGACACAAAGCATCTTAGATAAGTCTCCAATGTCTGGTTTGTTCTCTCAGTTTGACCATTGGTCTGAGGATGAAATGCCGAGGAGAAAGACAATTGAACACCCAGTTTAGAACAAAAAGTCCTCCAAAATCTGGAAACAAACTGGACTCCTCTGTCAGACACAATGTTCTCAGGAATGCCGTGTAAACGAACCACGTGCTGAAGGAACAACGGCACCAATTCAGAGGAGGAAGGCAACTTAGGTAATGGCACAAGATGTATCATTTTGGAAAACCTATCACAAATTACCCAGATGGTGGTCATTCTCTGAGAAACAGGAAGATCGGAAATGAAATCCATAGAGATATGGGTCCATGGTCTCTTGGGCACAGGCAATGGCATCAACAAACCACTAGAGCGAGAGCAAGGCTTGGAGCGAGAGCAAGTCCCGCAGGACTGCACAAATTCCCTGACATCGCGAGACAAGGTAGACCACCAAAAGGACCGACTAACCAAGTCTCTGGTACCAAAAATTCCGGGATGCCCAGCCAATGCGGAACAATGAATCTCAGACATCACACTCTTTTTCCATTGGTCCGGGACAAACAATTTTCCAACAGGGCAGCGCTCGGGCCTATCCTCCTGACACCCCTCCAGAGCAAGTCTCAAATTGGGCGAGATGGCGGAAAGAACTACACCCTCCTTCAAAATAACAGAGGGATCAGATAGCTCAGGAGAGTCCGCAAGGAAACTCCTCGAGAGGGCATCCGCCTTAACATTCTTAGTGCCAGGAAGAAAGGAAACCACAAAATTAAAACGTGTGAAAAACAAGGCCCACCTGGCCTGTCTAGGATTGAGTCGCTTGGCAGATTCCAGATAGACCAGATTCTTATGGTCCGTAAGGACCACCACCTGATGTTTGGCTCCCTCCAGCCAATGTCTCCACTCTTCAAAAGCCCACTTCATGGCCAATAACTCCCGATTACCCACGTCATAATTACGTTCAGTAGGAGAAAATTTTCGAGAGAAAAAGGCACAAGGGTTACTTTTAGAGGTCTCTGGATCTTTTTGGGACAAAACGGCACCTGCCCCAATTTCAGAGGCATCAACCTCCACCTGAAATGGCAGAGAAACATCAGGCTGCCGTAGAACAGGAGCAGAAGTGAATCTCTGCTTAAGTTCCTGAAACGCAGAGACTGCCTCAGGAGGCCAATTCACCACATCAGAACCCTTTCTGGTCAAATCAGTTAATGGTTTAACAATAACCGAGAAATTACCAATAAATTTACGATAAAAATTGGCAAAACCCAAAAATCTCAGAAGAGCCTTTAATGAAGTAGGTTGGACCCAATCACAGATGGCCTGAACCTTGACCGGGTCCATTTCAATAACAGATGGGGACAAAATGAATCCCAGAAATGAGATCTTCTGTACGCCAAAAAGACACTTTGATCCCTTCACATACAGAGCATTCTCTCTCAAAATCTGGAATACAGTTCGAACATGTTTCACATGAGAGTCCCAGTCATTAGAAAAAATCAAGATATCATCCAAATAAACAATCAGAAACTTGTCCACAAAATCCCTGAAAATGTCATTCATGAAGGACTGGAAGACGGAAGGAGCATTAGTGAGCCCAAAGGGCATCACAAGGTACTCAAAATGCCCTTCAGGGGTGTTAAATGCCGTCTTCCATTCATCCCCGTGCTTAATGCGAATAAGGTTATACGCCCCCTGAGGTCAAGCTTGGTAAACCAAGTAGCGTTTTTCACCCTGGAAAACAGGTCAGAAATCAAGGGTAACGGGTATTGATATTTCACAGTAATATTGTTCAAGAGACGATAATCAATACACGGCCTTAATGAACCATCTTTTTTGGCCGCAAAGAAAAAACCGGCACCTAAGGGTGAAAAGGATGGTCTGATATGACCCTTCTCCAATGATTCCTTGATATAAGACCGCATAGCGTCATGTTCAGGTACAGACAAGTTAAAAAGGCGACCTTTAGGGAATTTACTACCGGGTCACTAATTCAATAGCGCAGTCATAGCTCCTATGGGGAGGCAAGGATGCAGATTTACTTTCGCTAAACACATCAGAAAAATCAAACAAAAAGTCAGGAACATCCTCAGCCTGGGGGGAGGCAGAAAAAACAGGAGTGTTGGTATTAACACATTGGCAGCCCCAACTGGTTACAGACACAGATTTCCAATCCAAAACAGGATTATGAGACTGTAACCAAGGGAAACCCAGCACTATAATGTCATGCAGATTATATAGAACCAAAAATTTGCAGCACTCCTGGTGATCAGGTTCAACCCTCATTATCACCTGAGTAGAAAACTGGGGTTTATTCTCAGCCAAAGGGGTAGAATCGATCCCCAGTAAAGGAATATACTTCTGTAGGGGTATCAAGGGAAACCCACAACGTTTAGCAAAATCATAATCCATCAGGTTAATAGCTGCTCCAGAATCAACGAAAGCCTGAGCAGAAAATGAGGACAGAGAGCATATCAGAGTGACAGTTAATAAAAACTTAGTCTGAACACTACCCAAGACAACTGAGCGTGCAAAATGTCTTCCCCGCTTAGGGCAGACTGAAATAGCATGAGAGGCATCACCACAGTAGAAACATAACCCATTGCGCTTTCGAAAATCATGACGCTGTGCCCCAGACACCACTCCATCTCACTGCATGGGCTCAGCAGCTGGCTCACAAGGCAACACCACTCCACGCATACTTCTCCGCTCACGCAAACGTCTGTCAATTTGAATCGCTAATGACATAGAATCATTGAGACCAGAGGGGACAGGGAATCCCACCATAACATCCTTTACATTATCCGACAGACCCTTCCGGAAAAGGGCCGCCAAAGCGTCGTCATTCCATTTGGTCAGGACTGCCCACCTACGGAATCTCTGACAGTATAACTCAGCGTCATCAAGCCCCTGATTTAATGCCAACAAGGCTCCTTCAGCTTGATCAGTGACACTAGGCTCATCGTACAATAACCCCAAAGCCTGAAAAAATGCATCAACATCACTCAAAACAGGATCCCCAGGTATCAGGGAAAAAGCCCAATCCTGAGGATCGCCGCGCAGGAGAGAGATGACAATCTGAACCTGCTGCGCTGCGTTTCCTGAGGACTTAGATTTTAAGGCAAGAAACAATTTACAATTATTTTTGAAATTCTGAAACTTAGCTTGATCCCCTAAAAACAAATCTGGCATGGGAATCCTAGGTTCCACAACAGGCAACCTAGCAAGATATGCAGCAATACTCTGAACCTCAGTGGCAAGCTGATCCACACGGCCAGACAACTGTGCAAACTCCATTGGGAGAAAAGATCCTCCCCAGCACCCAGAGATACAGAGGGAAAAAAAAAAAATGCAACAAACAGAAAAATATCTCTGACAACTTTTCTTCCTTCAAAATATTTTTTCCCTTCTGTGAGTACCATACAATTTTTATGGCCGGTGATACTGTTATGTTACGGTAGCTGAGGAGTGCAGGTAAAAAGGCAATACACCAGAGCAGTTGGAATCTATGAGATTGCAGTACCCTGACTAACCACCACAACTAGAGGCAGCCGTGGAGCGTTCCTACGTTGGTCCTAGACGCCTCGTCACAGCCTGAGAAACTAACTACACCTAAAGATAGAAATAGGAAAGCTATCTGCCCCGGAGCAGAACCCCAAAGATAATAGAAAGCCCCCAAACATGTAATGGCGGTTAGACAAGAGGAAATACTGACACAGAAAGAAAATAGTATGAGCAAACGCTGGGGCCCAAACTATCTAAACAGAAAAGGACAGGAAGGGTACTTACTGCAATCTCAGAAAACCCTGAAAAAACACCAACTCTACTAATTTCAAAATCACCTGAGATCACACGACCTCTACCACCTAAATTAGTTCTCTGGTGTAAAAAAATCAAAACAGCAGCCACTGAAAAAAAACTGGAAAAAGCAAAAGTACAAAACACAGTGGCTGGACTAAACTGAGAGGGCAAAAGCCCCCGGAGGGGACCCAGAAGGCCCCCACAGAAGTGCAGGACAAAATGCAAAAATATAGCAAAAACACAAAATAAGAAATTGTCTTATCTGATAGCAGGAGATGCAGACACGACACAGCAGGCTACAAGGGAAACTGGAAAGAAGGATTCAGACCAGAACAATTGATCACCGGCAACCCTGATGGGAAAATGACTCCCTTATACAAGACCAATCAGTAACACCTGATTCCCAGTCCTCACAATCCTCACCAGTACCGCCTGTAACCACCAGAGGGAGCCTCTGCTCAGAACTCATCTCAAACCCATTCACAACATCCAGCCTATTTTACCTTAAAGACCTTGCCAATTTTTGCAATTCTGACCAGTGTCCCTTTATGAGGTAATAACTCAGGAACATTTCAAAGGATCCTAGCGATTTTGAGACTGTTTTTTCGTGACATATTGGGCTTCATGATAGTGGTAAATTTAGGTCGATAATTTTTGTGTTTATCTGTGAAAAAAATGGAAATTTGGCGAAAATTTCGCAATTTTCAAATTTTGAATTTTTATTCTGTTAAACCAGAGAGTTATGTGACACAAAATAGTTAATAAATAACATTTCCCACATGTCTACTTTACATCAGCACAATTTTGGAAACAAAATTTTTTTTGTTAGGAAGTTATAAGGGTTAAAAGTTGACCAGCTATTTCTCATTTTTACAACAAAATTTACAAAGCCATTTTTTTTACGGACCACCTCACATTTGAAGTCCCTTTTTTTAGGGTCTATATGGCAGAAAATACCCAAATGTGACAACATTATAAAAACTGCACCCCTCAAGCTACTCAAAACTACATTCAAGAAGATTATTAACCCTTCAGGTGCTTCACAGGAACTAAAGCAACGTGGAAGGAAGAAACGGACATTTTAATTTTTCCAACAAAAATTTTTTTTAGCATCAATTTTTTCATTTTTGCATGGGCAACAGGATAAAATGGATCCTAAAATTTGTTGGGCAATTTCTCCTGAGTACACGATACATCATATGTGGTCATAAACCACTGTTTGGGCGCACGGCAGGGCTCAGAAGGGAAGGAGCGCCATTTGACTTTTTGAATGGAAAATATGCTGGAATATTTAGCGGTTGCCATGTCGCATTTGGAGAGTCCCTGTGTGCCTAAACATTGGAGCTCCCCCACAAGTGACCCCATTTTGGAAACTAGACCCCCCAAGGAACGTATCTAGATGCACAGTGAGCACTTTGAACCCCAGGTGCTTCAGAAATTGATCCGTAAAAAAAAGAAAGTACTTTTTTTTCACAAAAAATTTCTTTTAGCCTCAGTTTTTTCATTTTCACATGGGCAACAGGATAAAATGGATCCTAAAATTTGTTGGGCAATTTATCCTGAGTACACTGATACCTCATATGTGGTCATAAACCACTGCTTGGGCGCACAGCAGGGCCCAGAAGGGAAGGAGCACCATTTGACTTTTGAATGGAAAATTAGCTCCAATCGTTAGCGGACACCATGACGCATTTGGAGAGCCCCTGTGTGCCTAAACAGTGAAAAACAACCACATGTGACACCATTTTGGAAACTAGACCCCTTATGGAACTTATCTAGATGTGTTGTGAGCACTCTGAGCCCCCAAGTGCTTCACAGAAGTTTATAACGCAAAGCAGTGAAAATAAAAAAATCATTTTTTTCCTCAAAAATGATTTTTTAGTCCGCTATTTTTTATTTTCACAAGGGTAACAGAAGAAATTGGACCACAAAAGTTGTTGTGCAATTTGTCCTGAGTACACCAATACCCCATGTGTGGGGGGAAACCACTGTTTAGGCGGATGGGAGAGCTCAGAAGGGAAGGAGCGCCATTTTGGAATGCAGACTTGATGGAATGTTCTGCGGGCGTCATGTTGCGTTTGCAGAGCTCCTGATGTGCCTAAACAGTAGAAACCCCCACAAGTGACCCCATTTTGGAAACTAGACCCCCCAAGGAGCTTATTTAGATGTGTAGTGAGCACTTTGAACCCCAAGTGCTTCACAGAAGTTTATAAACGCAGAGCAGTGAAAATAACAAAATCATTTTTGTTTCTCAATAATCATTTTTTAGCCCGCTATTTTTTATTTTCCCAAGGGTAACAGGATAAATTGGACCCCAAAAGTTGTTGTCCAGTTTTTTCTGAGTACGCTGGTGCCCCATATGTGGGGGGAACCACTGTTTGGGCGCATGGCAAGGCTCAGAAGGGAAGGAGCACCATTTGACTTTTTTAATGGAAAATTAGCTCCAATCGTTAGCGGACACCATGTCGTGTTTGGAGAGCCCCTGTGTGCCTAAACTTTGGAGCTCCCCACAAATGACCCCATTTGGAAACTAGACCCCCTAAAGAACTTATCTAGATGCACAGTGAGCACTTTGAACCCCCAGGTGCTTCACAGAAGTTTATAACGCAGAGCCGTGAAAATAAAAAATCATTTTTTTTTCTCAAAAAATGATTTTTTAGCCCCTTATTTTTTATTTTTGCAATGGTTACAGCAAAAACTGGACCCCAAAGGTTGTTGTCCAGTTTGTCCTGAGTACGCTGGTACCCCATATGTGGGGGGAACCACTGTTTGGGCACACGTCAGGGCTCGGAAGGGAAGTAGTGACGTTTTGAAATGCCGACTTGATGGAATGGTCTGCGGGCGTCATGTTACGTTTGCAGAGCCCATGATGTGCCTAAACAGTAGAAACCCCCCCCAATTGACCCCATTTTGGAAACTAGATCCCCCAAGGAACTCCTCTAGATGTGTGGTGAGCACTTTGAATCTCCAGGTTCTTCACAGAAGTTTATAATGCAGAGCCGTGAAAATAAAAAATATTTTTTTCCACAAACATGATCTTTTAGTCCCCATTTTTTTTCTCTAGGGTAACAGGAGAAATTAGACCCCCCAAAGTTGTTGTGCAATTTTTCCTGAGTACGCTGATACCCCATATGTGGGGGTAAAACTACTGTTTGGGCACACGTCGGGGCTCGGAATAAAGGGAGCACTGTTTGACTTTTTGAACGCAAAATTTGCAGGAATCAATGGTGGCGCCATGTCGCGTTTGGAGACCCCCTGATGTGCCTAAATAGTGGAAACCCCTCAATTCTAACGCCAACCCTAACCCCAACACACCCCTAACCACAACCCTAACCCCTACACACCCCTAACCCTAATCCAAACCCTAACCATAACCCTAACCCCAACACACCCCTAGCCATAATCCCAACCCTAACCATAACCCTAACCACAAACCTAACCCCAACCCTAATTCTAACCGTAACCCTAATTCCAACCCTAACCCAAATTCCAACCCTAACCCTAATTCTAACCGTAACCCTAATTCTAACCCTAATTCTAACCCTAATGCTAAAGGCTAGGTTCACATTACGTTTTACCAGCCCGTTCAACACATAGCCCTGATGGGCTGGTAACGGTAAAGTATAACGCGACTGCGTTATGCTATACCCGCTAGCGCAGAGGAATCAGCAGATGATTCATCTGCGCTAGCGGTGACGGAGCCCAGACGCTGCAGCCCGCGTCCGAGGCTCCGTCACTGAATGACGGCACGTCGCGAACGCATGCCGCAAATGGGGGTGAATGGTAGCGTTAACGGACTGCGTTACACCGCGTTATACCGCCTAACGCCTATACCGTCTAACGGACTGCCATAATGCAATATAAATCCAGCATAATCCTAATGCTAACCCTAACCCTAAGGCTAACCCTAAGGCTAATCCTAACCCTAATCTAACCCTAACTGTAATTCTAACCCTAATAGAAAAAAATATATATTTTATTTTTTGTCCCTACCTATGGGGGTGATAAAGGGGGCATTTATTTACATTTTTTTATTTTGATCACTATGAGAGTTTATCACAGTGATCAAAATAAATTTTTGGACCTTAGAAGGCGCACTGCGCATGCGCCGGCCATTTTCCAAGATTGTGGCGCCCATGAAGAGTCCCGGACGGACGCTGGGACGGATCCACGGGCGCCAGAAGACCGGGGGAGGTGAGATGACACTGGGGGGGATCGGAAGGCGAGGGGCAGCAGACCGGAGCGGAGGGGAGAGGACCGGAGCGCAGGGCAGCAGATAGTAACGGCGGTGACCTATCGCTGCCATGAAATCGGTGGCGGCGGCCGATCACCGCCGTTACTCGGTGTGGGGAGGGTCGTAACTCGGTGTCCAGCCATGGCAGATGCTATTGCAGCATCGGCCATGGCTGGATTGTAATATTTCACCAAATTTCATTGGTGAAATATTACAAATCGGTCTGATTGGCTGTTTCCCTTTTAACAGCCAATCAGAGCGATCGTAGCCACGTGGGGGTTAAGCCACCCCCACTGTGGTGATGCACAAAGGGTCATGTGCCTGCGGGTCGGGTGACCTTTCAGTGACCCCGGTCACCCGACACGCAGGAACATGATTTATAGCATGACGCCTATGTTGGCGTCATGGGTCGGGATGCCACTGGTTTTCATGACGCCAATGTAGGCGTCATGGGTCGGGAAGGGGTTAAAAGAGCAACCCCCGAGGCAGAGGGCTGCCCCTTTTGTGGACAGATGGTAGGTCCCGAAAATGTTACTTGGTTCTCCAGATATGTTGGACCTCGTCCGAAAGTGACCATTCGCATCAATGGTGTTCCATTTACCGCACTGTTAGACACTGGTTCCCAGGTCACCACCATAACCAAAGACACCTTTGAAAGACATTGGGACCCTAACCTACTTATGCAACCTCCAGATCAGTGGTTAGATGTCATAGCCTCTAATGGACAGTCTATACCTATAACAGGGTATTGGGAACCCTCCATTTGTGCAGGGGAAACCCAACTTCCACAACAGGGATTTCTGGTCATAAATGTCCCAGAAAAGCCAGACACCTCTGTAATTCTAGGCATGAACATCCTGCGCAACTGCTATGGAGAAATGTTGGATGCTCTTCGCAAATTAGTACCCACTGCTTCACATGTACAGCAAAGAGCCTTTCAGAGAACTATCAAAGTGTTGTCAGCACAGCAGCAGTTCAGTAATCCTCAAGGCGAGATCTGCCATGACCGCATCTGTGATGTACGTCATGTCATTTTGCAACCCAACACCGAACTGTGCTGTGGTGTTTTGCCCGACCAGGGATCCAAGGACAAGACTATCAGGCCCTAGTAGAAGCCCTACCCATTGCAGAGCATCCTACACTTATGACCGAAAGGAGTCTTGTTACGGTATCTGCAGGAAGGGTACCAATTCGTCTGCAGGTGACACTAGGTGACACTGCAATGGAACAGAAAAGATACTATCCTGTAGCTCAATTATCCTTCATTTCCTACCAGGACGTAGTGAGTTCAACTTAAAAACAAGCCCAACAGGCGACTCAAGTAGAGGAGGACAGTGTAGCTCCAGAAGCCCCGTGGTGGTCTGACATACATGTAGGAGAGGTAACCACCCCATCTAAACAAATCGAAGAGGTACTGAAGCTTGCTCGAGACTTCCATCAAGCCTTTAGCAAACATCCTATGGATTATGGTAAAGCGCTGGAGATGAAGCATACTATCCCCACTGGTTCTCATCCTCCCATTAAAGAGCGGTACTGACCCATTCCACTGGCCATTTATCAGCCTGTCAAAAAAAGATGCAAGAAATGAAAGATGCTGGAGTAATTTGCGAAAGTCACAGCCCCTGGGCTGCACCTTTAGTTTAGGTGAAGGAAAAAGACGGCAGTATCCGATTCTGCGTGGACTACTGCAAGATAAACAGCATTATCCATAAAGATGCATATCCATTACCGTGCATCGAAGAGTCACTAACCGCTCTGGGGTCTGCTGCATATTTCTCCACCTTAGATTTAACAAGTGGGTACTGGCAAGTGCCTATGTCGGAGAAAGATTGTGAGAAAACAGCATTTATGTCCCCAATGGGCCTCTTTGAATTCAATGACATGCCTTACGGACTCTGCAATGCCCCAGGAAATTTTCAAAGGTTAATGGAACATTGTTTGGGCCACAAAAACTTTGAGACTGTTTTGCTTTATCTAGACGATGTTATAGTATACTCAAAATCTTATGAGGACCACTTACAGCACCTGGCAGAAATTCTCCAGATCCTCATCAAACACGGCCTCAAAGTCAAACCTTCGAAGTGTCACTTATTGCAGACCCAAGTACGCTATCTATGTTCCGACCACGCACCACAATTGTGGATACCAGGGCTATGGGGTACTCGGAGCCGAGCCCATGGAAATCTATGGGAGTTGTCACTGGTAGCGGTGGCTCGGTCCGTGGCCCTGGCGGTCGTGCAATGGGGGGGGATATTTACAGGGGATTATTAGGATAGGTAGTTCGTGACGCCACCTGCGGTTTCTGGTAAATTGTACCAGCGCTGCTCTAAGGACTTTCACAGGGGATGTTATGGGGCAGCTTGGTAGTAAGTCTCCCACAGGTGAGACGAGTCCCTGGAAGTCTATGAGGATGATGATGCAGGGTGCAATAAGAATTCAGTCACACACAAGGTAGTTCCTTCTCATACCTTTTACTGGTAGATGGTTCACGTAGATCCCGGGAAGCTGGTCGGGGTGGAGAGTGCACTTTCAGGTAGCAGCCGAGCAGGTTAGAGGCCTCCTTAACTTTCCAATATGTAGGTGAGCCTAACTTGCCTGAAGCGAAGTTAACTCTAAACTCTCCAGCTGTCTCAATAGCTGTACTGCCCGGCCAACGTTGTGGTGGAGCCTTCTAATGATGAAACTAAGTCCTTACTTTTGCTGATCAGGCTCAAAGTCCCTGTTCCACCTGACTCCGGTTACGTATTGACGCTTTGGGCTGCACTCTGCGACCTATAGTCCAGATGCCTCTGGTTTTCTTGTCACTATGCTTGAAACAATAGCAACGCTTCGGTCCCCAGTGACCGGTGATTTAGTGCAGGTAATCCAATACCTAAGGCACTGCTCTGTCTTCTCCACTGTGCCCTTCGCCCTGCTTTCCGCTCTTAACATAAGCACTGCTGCATAGAAGTCGAATCACAGATTCCCTGTTTGGGCTCGCTGAGCAGCTCTCAGTATTCTCCTAGTCCAGGACCTCTGTCGACTGAACTTCACTGTCCTGGGACAGGCGGCTGAAGTCTCTGCTCTGAACTCAGCAGGAAACCAATCTGACTGACTAACTCAGACAGGTCACTATCCAAGGGATGACTCACTCCTGAGCCTCCCGGAGCTAACTGACTGAATCACTGTCCTAAGACAGGAAGCTGAAACACACTGACTAACTATGCTGACACCCACCAAACTTATATACCCCTATGGGTGTGTCTAAATGTGAGTGACATGAGTGAATGCATATCAAGCTTTGGCTGTTACCTTCCAGTGCACTTTCCTGGATTTTCATGTGTGCCTGCGAAGCTGGGCTACACATCCCCCCTTGGTAAAACACAGCACTCCCGGGCTGTAAAAGACAAAAAGAATATTTTGTATTGCATTAACAATAAACATTATAACTCTTCCCATCCGGGAGGTACGACTTCTTTAACGTTACATTTTGTACAGTAGGAAAAATACAAAAGTATCAAAATATCAAGACATTCTCATATATACAGGATACTTGTGGAGGACCCGCACCAAAAACCTCCCACGTAGGTCCTGGGTGGGCTGCAGGACTTTATTGCAGACCTCTTTCTGGGCCCCACCACACAGGTTTTTCTTCTGAGGTAGTTAATTGTAGTGGCTTTATGTAAAACCAAGACAATGCACCGAAGCGCAACTATTTACAGGATAAGTTCTGGGCTGGCACAGTCCTCAGCCTCTCAGTCCATGACATAATAAAAGGCACATATTGGTAACTTCTGAAACTCACATTATACTTTAACTTTCATATTCACATTATACCTCTCACGGTATTTACCCAACCAGGGTATACTATGCAAAATAGGTAACCTCATTTCTCTTAACTTTTCTTTCTGGTACCCAGCCGGGTATTCTACTCCCTATATAAAACTTCAATAGACAATAATAAAGTGCAATTGGCAAGTTATGTAAACATTACATACATTTCAAGTGCAATTATGCGAACTTTCTTTAAACTTTATACATTATTGTATGCGGTAGACCCCTGTCTGGATCCTACCGGTCTTCACTTTTTGTTGACTTCAACTACATCTTCCACCCCGGGGCTGGAACAATGCGATGCTCCTTAGAGTGCATGACAAACAGGTCGTGACCTGCTATCAGGGTTTGGGTCGCAACAGTTCTTGTGCGAACCGCTAGGGGCACGCCGGGTGCTTCCTCCTTGTGGGACACCGATTGCGTCGCTACAGGTGCCACAACATTTTGCGATACTAACTTGGTCGCAGTTGGCGGTTTAGGCGGCAGCGCTGGCTGAGACCTGGGCTGCTGTACAGATTGCGACTTGGCTTGCGTTGAGTAAGCAGGAGGCGATGCCAATTGCGACATAGATTGCGATGGAGATTGGGATGCAGATTGGGATGCAGATTGCGATACAGAGGTGTACGCAGGGGGCGATGCCGATGCACAATGCTGGTGTGATGCAGAGCAGGAAGCAGGTGTGCACAATAGCTCAGTTGGGATGCACTAACCTGCTGCTGTCGCTGCTCCATCACAGACGGCTGGGTTTCCTCCGGTGTCCCTACCGGGGGACTGTAATCTGCTGCGGCCTCCTTGCCTGGCTGGCACTCCGGACCGGGCAGAACCTCCTCAGCCTCCTTCGCCTCCACCTCCGCATCGGTGGGATCAGGTACAGCACTTTTGGTGGCAGCCTCCGGTCGTCCCTCAGCCTTTCTCAGCAGTGATTTTGGGAAATCAGGAGACGGCATTATGCTTGTAGGAGAGAACACTGCGTTCCACAGCAGCCGCTGTGTCTGGACACGCCAGCGTCTCTCTGTCTCCTGCATGTCTGCATGACGCTGGATTAATCTTCTGAGCACCACATTCTCTTTCTGCAGCTCCAGCATGGTTTGCTGAAGTTCCTGTATTAGAGATGGCTCTGGTTCAAACAACAGCTTCTCCGGGGAGCAGGGCCTGCCCACCACTGCTCCACTGCATAGCTGCTCCTGTCCTTCTGCCACCTCGGTCCAGGTCTCACTGTGGTATCCAACAGGAACATTCTGGTCCTTTCCGTGGAGGCGGGATTTGCGTCTCCTCCTCTTCGCATAGAGGATGAAGAGGAGGCATATTTCTTTAGCAGTGGGGCTGGACCGCACATTGTAGTAGGCCTTGGAGAGGGCGGCCATAACTTTCGCGCTTCAGGGGGGTACACGCCCACGAATGTACGCCCACCTTCTTTACCAGCGCCTCAGGGCGCCAACTTGGCGGCAAAATGGCGGTATTTTGGCGCCAATAGTGACATACAGCAAACAGTTCAATTTAGGCACACAGGGCTTACGATCTTGTAAGGTTCATATCCTGTTCGGGGACGCCAAAAAGTTGTTCCGACCACGCACCACAATTGTGGATACCAGGGCTATGGGGTACTCGGAGCCGAGCCCATGGAAATCTATGGGAGTTGTCACTGGTAGCGGTGGCTCGGTCCGTGGCCCTGGCGGTCGTGCAATGGGGGGGGATATTTACAGGGGATTATTAGGATAGGTAGTTCGTGACGCCACCTGCGGTTTCTGGTAAATTGTACCAGCGCTGCTCTAAGGACTTTCACAGGGGATGTTATGGGGCAGCTTGTTAGTAAGTCTCCCACAGGTGAGACGAGTCCCTGGAAGTCTATGAGGATGATGATGCAGGGTGCAATAAGAATTCAGTCACACACAAGGTAGTTCCTTCTCATACCTTTTACTGGTAGATGGTTCACGTAGATCCCGGGAAGCTGGTCGGGGTGGAGAGTGCACTTTCAGGTAGCAGCCGAGCAGGTTAGAGGCCTCCTTAACTTTCCAATATGTAGGTGAGCCTAACTTGCCTGAAGCGAAGTTAACTCTAAACTCTCCAGCTATCTCAATAGCTGTACTGCCCGGCCAACGTTGTGGTGGAGCCTTCTAATGATGAAACTAAGTCCTTACTTTTGCTGATCAGGCTCAAAGTCCCTGTTCCACCTGACTCCGGTTACGTATTGACGCTTTGGGCTGCACTCTGCGACCTATAGTCCAGATGCCTCTGGTTTTCTTGTCACTATGCTTGAAACAATAGCAACGCTTCGGTCCCCAGTGACCGGTGATTTAGTGCAGGTAATCCAATACCTAAGGCACTGCTCTGTCTTCTCCACTGTGCCCTTCGCCCTGCTTTCCGCTCTTAACATAAGCACTGCTGCATAGAAGTCGAATCACAGATTCCCTGTTTGGGCTCGCTGAGCAGCTCTCAGTATTCTCCTAGTCCAGGACCTCTGTCGACTGAACTTCACTGTCCTGGGACAGGCGGCTGAAGTCTCTGCTCTGAACTCAGCAGGAAACCAATCTGACTGACTAACTCAGACAGGTCACTATCCAAGGGATGACTCACTCCTGAGCCTCCCGGAGCTAACTGACTGAATCACTGTCCTAAGACAGGAAGCTGAAACACACTGACTAACTATGCTGACACCCACCAAACTTATATACCCCTATGGGTGTGTCTAAATGTGAGTGACATGAGTGAATGCATATCAAGCTTTGGCTGTTACCTTCCAGTGCACTTTCCTGGATTTTCATGTGTACCTGCGAAGCTGGGCTACACATCTAGGACATGGTGTGAGTGCTGAAGGAGTGAGACCCGATCCGGACAAGATCGCTGTGGTCATGAATTGGCCCACACCTACTACCTTGAAGGAAGTCCAGAGTTTCTTAGGATTTACGGGCTACTACAGACGCTTTATACCTAACTATGCCCAAATAGCTACACCATTGCAAGAACTTTTACGTGGTCACCCAAAAAAGGAAGGAAAAAGATCTATTATCAGTAGAAATGAGCGACTTTCCCATTTTTTGATCGAGTCGGGTTTCACAGAACCTGTCGCAAAAGTCAGGTCGATTGAAATTGGCCGACTATAGTGAAAAATCGGCGGGTAAATCGAAACACGAAACCCAATGCAAGTCAATGGGGAAGCAAAGTCGGTAGACAGTGGAGGACAGAAAACACACCTACAGTGCCCATTTCAATGTCAACAACATCGATCATTATTACTTAAGCTTGGCAACCTTTTATTGTCTTTATAATAATGTTTACGCATTGAAAAATGGGGGTTATTTGGTTCAACTTGTGGGGGGGGTTGGGATGGCTCCCGGTTTTCGTGTGCCCCGGGGCAAAGAGTATCAGTGGGCCCCTTTAACACATACCACAATTAATGATGCTTCCTTACGGCACAGAAATCTCGGTATAGTACAATAAAAAATACTTCACTTCTTATATGACATGACTGATATCTATGTTAAAATCTACAATAGCTAGAAAAAAGGACACTATATTCCTCCATAAAGTATTATGGCCACCAAATTGTGCGCCATACAGAATAATGAGCCCCATATAATGCTCCATACAGAATAGTGCCCATATGATCCTCCATACCCTACATGATGTGCCAAAAATAATGAACCCCATATGATGATCCAGTCTATGATGGTCCACATGGATGATGCTCCAGTGTATGATGGGCCAAAATCAAGCTCCATATATAATGGGCCCCATTATTAATGTTCCAGCATGTAATGGGCCACATACATGCTGCTCCAGTGTCTGATGTCCCCCATTTTGAATGCTTCAGAATATGATGGGCCCTATGCCTGCTGCTCCAGTCTCTGATCTGCCCCATGGCTGCTGCTCCAGTCTCTGATAGGCCCCATACCTGCTGCTCCTGTCTGTGATTGGCCCCATGCCTGCTGCTTCAGTCTCTGATTGGCCCCATGCCTGCTGCTTTAGTCTCTGATCTGCCCCATGGCTGCTGCTCCAGTCTCTGATTGGCCCCATGCCTGCTGCTCCAGTCTCTGATCGGCCCCATGCCTGGTGCTCCAGTATCTGATTGGACCAATGTCTGCTGCTCCAGTCTCTGATCGGCCCCATGCCTGCTGCTCCAATCTCTGATAGGCCCCATGCCTGCTGCTCCAGTCTCTGATCTGCCCCATGGCTGCTGCTCCAGTCTCTGATCTGCCCCATGGCTGCTGCTCCACTCTCTGATTGGCCACATGCCTGCTGCTCCAGTCTCTGATCGGCCCCATGCCTGCTGCTCCAGTCTCTGATCTGCCCCATTGACAATGCTACTGTATATGATGGGCCCTATGACTGCTGCTCCAGTCTCTGATTAGCCCCATGGCTGCTACTCCAGTCTCTGATTGGCCCCATGCCTGCTGCTTCAGTCTCTGATAGGCCCCATGCCTGCTGCTCCTGTCAGTGATTGGCCCCATGCCTGCTGCTTCAGTCTCTGATTGGCTCCATGTCTGCTGCTCCAGTCTCTGATCTGCCCCATTGACAATGCTACTGTATATGATGGGCCCTATGCCTGCTGCTTCAGTCTCTGATAGGCCCCATGCCTGCTGCTCCTGTCAGTGATTGGCCCCATGCCTGCTGCTTCAGTCTCTGATTGGCTCCATGCCTGCTGCTCCAGTCTCTGATCTGCCCCATTGACAATGCTACTGTATATGATGGGTCCTATGACTGCTGCTTCAGTCTTTGATTGGCCCCATGCCTGCTGCTCCAATCTCTGATTGGCCCCATGCCTGCTGCTCCAGTCTCTGATCTGCCCCATGGCTGCTGCTTCATTCTCTGATTGGCCCCATGCCTGCTGCTCCAGTCTCTGATTGGCTCCATTGACAATGCTACTGTATATGATGGGCCCTATGGCTGCTGCTCCAGTCTCTGATCTGCCCCATGCCTGCTGCTCCACTCTCTGATAGGCCCCATGCCTGCTGCTCCAGTCTCTGATCTGCCCATGGCTGCTGCTCCAGTCTCTGATAGGCCCCATGCCTGCTGCTCCACTCTCTGATAGGCCCCATGCCTGCTGCTCCAGTCTCTGATCTGCCCCATGGCTGCTGCTCCAGTCTTTGATAGGCCCCATGCCTGCTGCTCCACTCTCTGATAGGCCCCATGCCTGCTGCTCCAGTCTCTGATCTTCCCCATGCCTGCTGCTCCAGTCTCTGATCTGCCCCATGGCTGCTGCTCCACTCTCTGATTGGCCCCATGCCTGCTGCTCCTGTCTCTGATTGGCCCCATGCCTGCTGCTCCACTCTCTGATTGGTCCCATGCCTGCTGCTCCACTCTCTGATTGGCCCCATGCTTGCTGCTCCAGTCTCTGATCTGCCCCATGCCTGCTGCTCCACTCTCTGATCTGCCCCATGGCTGCTGCTCCAGTCTCTGATCTGCCCATGGCTGCTTCTTCATTCTCTGATTGGCCTCATGCTTGCTTCTCAGGGCCATATTTAGAGTTCATGCTGCCCTAGGCACTTTTCGTTCTGCCTCCCCCATTGGTGAGTATGACTAATGGCTACTTGCACATCAGCGATTTTTGCTATTCGTGGTAGATCCGGCAGTTTTTCCGCATCTGCCACGTAACGGATCACTTATGGCAACACAATCTAAACATCCTATTTGTATGTCTTTTGAGTGTGGTAGGAAATCACTGTCTTTGAAAGAGCTACATGGGCTGCCCAGTCTCTGACTAAGGCCTTATTCATATGTCTGGGTGTAAACAGATACTTATACATAAATCAGGACAATTTATCTTATAGATCTCCCGGTATATTTTTTATTATAGATCTATAATATATAATGTACAAGGAGACCTATAGTATAAAATGTCCAGAATTACCTATAATATATGATGTACAATCTATTATATATAATGTCCAGGGTGATCTATAATTATAATGCTCAGGTAGTAGATTTATAATAATGTACAGTCCAGGCAAATCTATCTATAATATAACGGTGGGAGCGTCACTCTGTCTGAAGCCTTTATAGACTGCGCAAGCGCGACACGCCTGCGCAGTCTGGCTCCAGACAGAGTGAGGCATCCAGAGCGGTGAGTCCTCTGTATGGTGCCGGAGATCGCGGTATGCGTACTAGATGCATACCGCGATCTCCGGCGCCATACTCACATACTTACCTGACCAGGAGGAGCGTTGCCGCGGCGCTTCTCTTCTCCCGGGCAGGAGACCAGGAGTGCGCGTCGGATCGCGCATGCGCAATAGCGCTATCCGGCGCCATTTTGCTGAAGACACATTTACAGTGTGTCTTCAGCAATATGGCGCCGGACCGCGCGGTATGGGCATGCACGTACTCCGGCGCCGCTCTCCTCCCCCGGCGTCCAGCAGAACGGAACAGCGCTGGAGCACAGGGATGAAATGTGAGTATAAATGTTTGTTTTTTTGGGGTATCTGTGCAGTTTAATAGCGGTAAGGGGGCCATGCATATCAGGATAGGGGGGTGAGGGGACCATGCACATCAGGATTGGGATATGAGGGGACCATGCACATCAGGGTTGGGGGGTGAGGGGACCATGCACATCAGGGTTGGGGGGTGAGGGGACCATGCACATCAGGGTTGGGGGGGTGAGGGGACCATGCACATCAGGGTTGGGGGGTGAGGGGACCATGCACATCAGGATTGGGGGGTGAGGGGGCCATGCACATCAGGATTGGGGGTGTGAGGGGACCATGCATATCAGGGTTGGGGGGGTGAGGGGACCATGCACATCAGGATAGGGGGGTGAGGGGACCATGCACATCAGGATTGGGGGTGAGGGGACCATGCACATCAGGATTGGGGGGTGAAGGGACCATGCACATCAGGATTGGGGGGTGTGAGGGGACCATGCATATCAGAGTTGGGGGGGTGAGGGGACCATGCACATCAGGATTGGGGGGGAGAGGACCAAGCATATCAGGATTGGGGGTGAGGGGACCATGCACATCAGGATTGGGGGGTGTGAGGGGACCATGCATATCAGGGTTGGGGGGTGAGGGGACCATGCACATCAGGATAGGGGGGTGAGGGGACCATGCACATCAGGATTGGGGGTGAGGGGACCATGCATATCAGGGTTGGGGGTGAGGGGACCATGCATATCAGGATTGGGGATGAGGGGACCATGCACATCAGGATAGGGGGGTGAGGGGACCATGCACATCAGGGTTGGGGGTATGAGGGGACCATGCACATCAGGGTTGGGGGTATGAGGGGACCATGCACATCAGCGTTGGGGGTGAGGGGACCATGCACATCAGGGTTGGGGGGTGAGGGGACCATGCACATCGGGATTGGGGGGTGAGCGGACCATGCACATCAGGATTGGGGGTATGAGGGGACCATGCATATCAGGGTTGGGGGTGAGGGGACCATGCATATCAGGGTTGGGGGTATGAGGGGACCATGCACATCAGGATTGGGGGGTGAGGGGACCATGCACATCAGGGTTGGGGGGTTGAGGGGACCATGCATATCAAGGTTGGGGGGTGAGGGGACCATGCATATCAGGATAGGGGGGTGAGGGGACCATGCACATCAGGATTGGGGATGAGGGGACCATGCACATCAGGATTGGGGGGTGAGGGGACCATGCAGATCAGGGTTGGGGGTATGAGGGGACCATGCACATCAGGGTTGGGGGGTGAGGGGACCATGCACATCAGCGTTGGGGGGTGAGGGGACCATGCACATCAGGGTTGGGGGGTGAGGGGACCATGCACATCAGGGTTGGGGGTATGAGGGGACCATGCACATCAGGGTTGGGGGTATGAGGGGACCATGCACATCAGGATTGGGGGGTGAGCGGACCATGCACATCAGGATTGGAGGTATGAGGGGACCATGCATATCAGGGTTGGGGGTGAGGGGACCATGCATATCAGGGTTGGGGGTGAGGGGACCATGCATATCAGGGTTGGGGGTATGAGGGGACCATGCACATCAGGATTGGGGGGTGAGGGGACCATGCACATCAGGATTGGGGATGAGGGGACCATGCACATCAGGATTGGGGGTAAGGGGACCATGCACATCAGGGTTGGGGTATGAGGGGACCATGCACATCAGGGTTGGGGGGTGAGGGGACCATGCACATCAGGGTTGGGGGGTGAGGGGACCATGCACATCAGGATTTGGGGGTGAGCGGACCATGCACATCAGGATTGGGGGTATGAGGGGACCATGCACATCAGGGTTGGGGGTGATGGGACCATGCACATCAGGGTTGGGGGGGTGAGGGGACCATGCACATCAGGGTTGGGGGGGTGAGGGGACCATGCACATCAGGATTGGGGGTATGAGGGGACCATGCACATCAGGGTTGGGGAGGTGAGGGGACCATGCACATCAGGATTGGGGGGGTGAGGGGGCCATGCACATCAGGATTGGGGGTGAGGGGACCATGCACATCAGGATTGGAGGGTGAGGGGACCATGCACATCAGTGTTGGCGGGTGAGGGGACCATGCACATCAGGATTGGGGGGTGAGGGAACCATGCATATCAAGGTTGGGGGGTGAGGGGACCATGCATATCAGGATAGGGGGGGTGAGGGGACCATGCACATCAGGATTGGGGATGAGGGGACCATGCACATCAGGATTGGGGGTGAGGGGACCATGCACATCAGGGTTGGGGGTATGAGGGGACCATGCACATCAGGGTTGGGGGGTGAGGGGACCATGCACATCAGGGTTGGGGGGTGAGGGGACCATGCACATCAGGATTGGGGGGTGAGCGGACCATGCACATCAGGATTGGGGGTATGAGGGGACCATGCACATCAGGGTTGGGGGGTGAGGGGACCATGCACATCAGGGTTGGGGGGTGAGGGGACCATGCACATCAGGATTGGGGGGTGAGCGGACCATGCACATCAGGATTGGCGGTATGAGGGGACCATGCACATCAGGGTTGGGGGTGAGGGGACCATGCACATCAGGGTTGGGGGGGTGAGGGGACCATGCACATCAGGGTTGGGGGGTGAGGGGACCATGCACATCAGGATTGGGGGTATGAGGGGACCATGCACATCAGGGTTGGGGGGTGAGGGGACCATGCACATCAGGATTGGGGGGGTGAGGGGGCCATGCACATCAGGATTGGGGGGTGAAGGGACCATGCACATCAGGATTGGGGGGTGAGGGGACCATGCACATCAGTGTTGGCGGGTGAGGGGACCATGCACATCAGGATTGGGGGGGTGAGGGGACCATGCACATCAGGATTGGGGGAGAGAGGGAGCCATGCACATCAGGATTGGGGGTGAGGGGACCATGCACATCAGGATTGGGGGGTGAGGGGACCATGCACATCAGGATTGGGGGGTGAGGGGACCATGCACATCAGGATTGGGGGGGAGAGGACCAAGCATATCAGGATTGGGGGGAGATGGGGCCATGCACATCAGGATTGGGGGTGAGGGGACCATGCACATCAGGATTGGGGGGTGAGGGGACCATGCACAACAGGATTGGGGGTTGAGCGGACCATGCACATCAGGGTTGGGGGGGTGAGGGGACCTTGCACATTAGGATTGGGGGGTGAGCGGATCATGCACATCAGGGTTGGGGTGAGGGGACCATGCACATCAGGATAGAGTGGTGAGGGTACCATGCACATCAGGTTTGGGGGGTGAGAGGACCATGCACATCAGGATTGGGGGGGTGAGGGGACCATGCACATCAGGATTGGGGGTGAGGGGACCATGCAAATCAGGATTGGGGGGTGAGGGGACCATGCACATCAGTGTTGGGGGGTGAGGGGACCATGCACATCAGGGTTGGGGGGTGAGGGGACCATGCACATCAGGATTGAGGGGTGAGGGGACCATGCACATCAGGGTTAGGGGGTGAGAGGACCATGCACATCAGGGTTGGGGGGGTGAGGGGGGCATGCACATCAGGATTGGGGATGAGGAGACCATGCTCATCAGGGTTGGGGGGTGAGGGGACCATGCACATCAGGGTTGGGGGGGTGAGGGGACCATGCACATCAGGATAGAGTGGTGAGGGGACCATGCACACCAGGATTGGGGGGTGAGGGGGCCATGCACATCAGGATTGGGGATGAGGGGACCATGCACATCAGGATTGGGGGGGTGAGGGGACCATGCACATCAGGATTCGGGGGTGAGGGGACCATGCACATCAGGGTTGGGGGTGAGAGGGACCATGCACATCAGGATAGGGGGGTGAGGGGACCAAGCACATCAGGGTTGGGGGGGTGAGGGGACCATGCACATCAGGTTGGGGGGTGAGGGGACCATGCACATCAGGATAGGGGGGTGAGGGGACCATGCACATCAGGGTTGGGAGGGTGAGGGGACCATGCACATCAGGATAGAATGGTGAGGGGACCATGTGAGTCGCACGTACCAGGGCTTTGGGGTACTCGGCACCGAGCCCGTTCACTTCACTGGGGGATGTTACGGGTAGCGCAGCTCAGTCCGTTGCCCTGGGCGCTCACTAAAAGGGGGATATTTACAGGGGATTGAAGAAATGTTCTTGACGCCACCTGTGGTTTCTGATCAGGGTGACCAGCGCTGCAGGGTGAATCCTCTGAGGGGTTGTTACTGGGCAGCAAGGTGTTAAGTCTTCCACAGGTAAGACTGATCCCTCGAGGTATATGGCGGTGTAGGGGTGAAGGAGCAATAATGCAGACACACACAAGACAGTCTCTTTCTGTACCTTTACTGGTGATGAAGTTGCAGGCACGTCCCGGGAGGCCGTCAGGGTGGAGGATGCACGTCCAGCAATCCACTGAGTAGGTGTAAGGCCTCCTTACGTCCTTATGTGTGTGAGTTTCTAACTTGCATAAAACAGAGTTTAACTCCTTCTCTTTGCTACGCCCGGCTGATCTTGTGATGAGGTCTTTTTGTGGACAGAACAGTGTCTCTATGGCGGTACCTGCCAGACCCCCGTCTTCCTAACCTCGGTTACGTATCAGCACTGCTGGGCCCCTGCGACTTGAAGTCCAGGATCTCCGGTGTCTCCTACCAGTCGTGCAGATGCTGGTAAGCACAGACCCGGTGTCTGGTGGTGCAGAGTGGAGGTAAGCTATCGTCGCTATTTCTCCTCAGTCACTCTCTTTCCTTTTTCCACTTGCCTGTCGTCCTACTCACACCTTTGACATAAGCACAGGCAGCAGTAGATATCAGCTATCTCGTTCAGACTTCCTCAGCCCTCAGGCTAATCTGACAGGAGTCTAGCCCCTGTGTTCTGAGGAGATCTAATCTCTCCCTCACAGCTTGTCTGAGGTAACTTTCTCTCTAACACGCTCTGACAGGAATCCTCTCACTCCGATGCTCTGAGGAGATCTGCACTGTCTGAGGTACAACCAACAACTCACTAACTCGCAGCTAGACTGCGTTCATCTCACTACTGTCTCAAGGGCTCCCTCTGGTGGCACCAGGGAAAATGTGAAGTGTTGTGTGCTTATAGATTATCATGGATTTTACCTTTCATGCATCCTCCTGGGTACATGTGGCACCAAGCGCAGCTGGGCTACACATCCCCCCCTAGTTAATATCAGCACTCCTGGGCTGAAAAAGAAAACAATTTTTATAACATCAACAAATAAACATAACTCATCCCTTGCGGGAGGTAAGGACACTTTAACGTTACAATGTGTACAAATGGCAAATAGAAAATATCAAAATACTTTCACACAATAAATACAGGATTCTTGTGGAGGACCCGTACCAAACCTCCCACGGTGGTCCTGGGTGGGCTGCAGGACTTCTCTGCTGCAAACCTCACTCAAGGCCACACCATACGGGTTTTTCTTCTGAGGTAGAATGGCTTACGTAAAACCAAGATGGGGCACTGAGTGCCAACTATTTACAATTAAGTTCTGTGCTGCAAGAGTCCTCAGCACGCAGTCCTTCAAAACAGCATTTCACATATTACTATCACATTACCCAACTGGGGTATAATACTTCAGCATGTAAACATTATCATCATATAACATTCTCAATAAAGTGCAATTCTCTTCATAACTTTGTACAGTTCAGTAAACCCTGTCTGGGTCCTACTGGATTAATTTGCTAGGACTACTCTTGGTACCTAACAGGTAACCTTCTTTTCGTTGTGCGTACTGACCTACGTGGTGTGGTGTCAGGTATAGTAGCCTCTGGCCTATCTGTCCTGCGTGCTGGCAAACTGTAATACTGCCTTAACCTCTCTAGGGATCTGGCAAGCATACTTGTGGCTGGGCGATGCGGTTCTGTTTCGCTAGGGGATTCTTCTGGTAGTTCCACGTCTTGAGGTTCCATTTCTTGAGACTCTACTTCTGGAGGTGCTACAGGAGCAGGTTCCTCTTGAACTATTTCTTCTGCTGCGGCAACTGGCTCAACTGGACGTTGAAGCGCTTCTTGTGGTTGGTAAAATTGAAGTACTGGAATAATCACAGCATCCCCGATACAAGGCCAATCTGCAGGAAAATCTCCTAAGTCCGTGTGTATGACTTCACCTGGTTTCTCTTTTTCCATAACAAGTTCTTCCTCGGGAAGTTTTAACATGTCTGGACACAGTTTTAGGTGGTCTCTGGATACCGTGGTGGTTGTCTTTCCTCCATCTTTGCTAATGGTACAGGTTTTCCTGTTGTCAAATTTGGAATTCTGCACGACATATGGCTCTTGTTCCCACTGATCATCCAATTTGTGCATTCTTATTTTTCTTTTTAGCACAATTTCTCCAGGCATAAAAGGTTTAGCTGGCGCACTTTTGTTGTAGTTTTACTCTTGCTTTTCCCTTACTTTATTGAGACTATCTTCCACGCAGGCTTGTACTCTCCTGTACTGTTCCTGTCGGTTCGTGTCCCAATCTTCAGTAGTAACATCAGCTTCTGGTTCTACAACACCAAGTTCCAAATCCATGGGCAGCTTTCCTGGTCTTGCTCGCATAAGGTAGGCTGGAGTGCAGTTGGTGGAACTCACAGGTATGTATTGTACAGATCTACCAGGTCAGGTAGTAGGTCTGGCCACCGATTCCTCTCCTCAAGTGGTACCGTCTTCAGCAGATCAATAACTATGTGATTCATCTTCTCACAGAGACCATTGGTTTGGGGGTGGTACGGTGTGGTTCTTATCTTCTTGCATCCGTACAAATGACAGAACTCTTTAAACAATTCGGCTTCAAAGGCGGGACCCTGATCAGTTAACACTTGCTCTGGATATCCATGGGGTCTGCAGAAATACGCCTGAAATGTCTTTGCTGCTGTTTCAGCTGTCAGATCTTTGACAGGGGCGACCACCAGGAACCTGGAGTAGTGATCCACCATTGTCAGGGCATATGAGTATCCTGACCGGCTGGGTGACAACTTGACATGGTCAAGGCACGATCTCCAGGGACGAGTCGTCTTGATGGGTTGCAGGGGTGCCTTCTGGCTGCTGTAGTCTTTTCTTCGGAGGCTACAGGACACACAGTTTTTAAACCATTTTTCGATGGAACTGCGCATTCCCACCCAGTAGAAACGACACTTCAGCAGGGTTTCCAGCTTCTTCCAGCCAAAGTGCCCCGCTCGATCGCGGTAAGCTTCCAACACCATCTGGATGTCTGTTCTTGGGACTACTATCTGCCATACCATCTCATGGGTTCTGGGGTTGATGTACCTTCGGCACAGCTTCTCTCGGTAGATAAACAGCCGGCTTCTCTCGTTCCACAGCTGCTTTGCTTGTTGAGACGCATCCTTCTCCAAGAAGGAACCTTCCTGAGTTATCAGCTCCTTGATGCGGCTGACAACCGGGTCACTGTTCTGGGTCTCCTTCCAGCTGTGGTGAGGTAAAGGGTTTAACGTCTTACCACGCTGCCTCCTGTAGGCTCGTTGCTCGTGGATCATCCCATTTCTGTGGAATGCAGGTAGCTCAACCTCTTCTAGATCATCCAATTCCTCTTCCGTGTCGGACTCATGCGGCATTCTGGACAAGGCGTCAGCATTGGCGTTCTTACGGCCCGCCCTGTACTTGATGGTAAATTGATAGTTCGACAGCCGAGCCATCCAACGTTGCTCCATGGCTCCCAGCTTGGCTGTTTCAAGATGTGTCAAGGGGTTATTATCAGTGTAAGCAGTGAACTTGCTGGAGGCTAGGTAATGCTTGAATCTTTCTGTAATGGCCCAGACCAGCGCCAGGAACTCCAACTTCAAGCTGCTATAGTTCTCTGGGTTTCTCTCGGTCGGCCGGAGCTTCCTGCTTGCATATGCGATGACTTTCTCCAGGCCATTTTGCTTCTGACTGAGGACAGCTCCCAATCCTTCATTGCTGGCATCAGTATACGGCAGGAACGGCTGGCTGTAGTCAGGATAGGCTAAGATCTCATCGCCTGTCAGGATCTCCTTCATCTCCTTAAATGCCTCATCTTATTCTTTACCCCAGTGGAATGGAGGATTTCTGCTCTTGAGGGGTTTTCCTACCAGGAGGTCCTGCAGAGGCGCTGCTTTCTTGATGTAGTCCTTTACAAACCTCCGGTAGTAACCTGTCAGTCCCAGGAACTGGCGCACCTCCTTGAGATTCTTCGGCTCTGGCCATTTCTGGATGGCAGTGACCTTCTCGGGGTCTGGCGCTACTCCTTCTGAGCTGACAATATGTCCCAAGTACTGTACCTTTTGTTTGAGCAGATGGCACTTTGAAGGCTTCAGTTTCATCCCATACTTGGACAGTGACTCAAATACCTCTGCCAGGTGCTTCAGATGATCCTCATACGTCTTGTAGTACACAATTACGTCGTCCAGGTACAGCAACACGGTTTCAAAGTTGAGATGTCCCAACATTTCCTTAGCTTTCTGGTAGTGTGCTGGAGGTATAGGCCTGTACCGCTCTTTGATAGGAGGATGGCTTCCTGTAGGGATATGATGTTGTACTCCCTTAATGGTC
>JARQOD010005318.1:0-48728 GCA_033576555.1 Oophaga sylvatica
CCCAGCCCGCGTCACTCTCCCCGCCAGCGTCTCCTCGCCCAGCCAGCCCACTCTGCCCCAGCCACGCTCCCCTCCCCGCCGCGCTCCTCTACCCACCAGCTCATCGCCCCCCAGCGCTCACTCTGCCCCGCCCAGCGCTCACTCTGCCCAGCCGCGCACTCTGCCCCCGCCCGCTCACCTCCCCAGCCCAGCGCCCTCTGCCCCAGCCCAGCGCTCACTCTGCCCCAGCCAGCCTCACTCTGCCCAGGCCCAGGCTCCTCTGCCCCAGCCGGCTCACTCTGCCCCAGCCCACGCCCTGCCCAGCCAGCTCACTCTGCCCCACCCAGCGCTCACTCTGCCCCCCAGCGCCTCCCCAGCCCCAGCCCGCCTCCCGCCCAGCCCTCCTCGCCCGCCCAGCCCCCGCGCCAGCGCCCCACTCCCCAGCCCCGCTCCTCTGCCCCACCCACGCTCACTCTGCCCCAGCCAGCGCTCACTCTGCCCCAGCCAGCGCTCACTCTGCCCCCAGGCCACCGCCCCGCCAGCCACCGCCCCCCGCCACTGCCCACCAGCCTCACTCTGCCCACCCAGCCCCACGCCCCCAGCCCGCCCCGCCCTCCTGCCAGCGCTCTCCCACCCAGCGTCACCTGCCCCAGCCCGCCACCTGCCCAGCCCCCTCCCGCCCGCCCACTCCCTGCCCCGCCCCGCCTTCCCCCCAGCTTGCCCCGGCTCACCCCCACGCCGCCCAGCTCACTCGCCGCCAGCGCACTGCCAGCCAGCCTCCCGCCCCACCTGCCACTGCCCCGCCACGCCCCACTCTGCCCCCAGCGCTCACTCTGCCCCAGCCAGCGCCCTCTGCCCCAGCCCGCTCACTCTGCCCCAGCCAGCGTCACCCCACACGCTCCCCCCTGCCCCACGCCCCCCACCTCCTGCCCCAGCCACTCCACTCTGCCCCACCAGTCACTCGCCCAGCGCACTCTCCCCCCCAGCGTCCTTGCCCCACGCCACTCTGCCCACCCCCCCCCCCCCCCACGCCCCCCCGCTCACTCCCGCCCACCTCCACCAGCCCCTCCCCCCTCGCCCAGCCACCCCTCCCCAGCGCCCCTCCCGCCCACCCCAGCCCACTCCCGCCACCCCGCCCAGCCCGCGCTCCTCTCCCCACCGCCACTGCCCCAGCGCCTCCCGCCCAGCCACCCCCCCCAGCCACCTCCCACCACCCCTGCCCAAGCCCTCGCCCACCCGCTCTCGCCAGCCAGCCCCTCCCGCCAGCTCATTTGCCCACCAGCCCACTGCCCCAGCCACCTCCACACTCTGCCCACCCAGCCCACCGCCCACCCACCAGCGCTCACTCGCCACCCCTCTGCCCCCTCACCCCCCAGCACGCCCCCAGCCACCGCCGCCAGCTCCTGCCCCACCAGCCCATCCCCAGCCTCACTCTGCCCCAGCGCGCTCACCTGCCCAGCCCTCACCCGCCCCGCTCATCTCCCCACCCAGCGCTCACTCTGCCCAGCCCGCGCTCCTCCACCAGCGCCACTTGCCCACCCAGCGCTCACTCTGCCACCAGCCTCACTCGCCCCAGCCGGCTCACCTGCCCACAGCTCTCACAGCGTCCTTGCCCCGCCGCCACTCCCTCACTCCGCCAGCCCCGCCACCCCCAGCCCGCTCACTCGCCCAGCCCAGCGCCACCTGCCCCAGCCCCTCACTCCCAGCCACCTCACTCGCCCAGCCAGCGCTCCCGCCAGCCACCCCGCCAGCCCACCTCACTCCCCAGCCACGCTCACTCTGCCCCAGCCAGCGCTCACTCCCGCCCAGCGCCACTCGCCCAGCCCACGCTCACTGCCCAGCCCAGCCTCCCTGCCCCACCACGCTCATTGCCCCCAGCCAGCTCACTGCCCAGCGCTCCACTCTTCCCCGCCCAGCACTCACTCTGCCCCGCGCTCACTCGCCCCAGCCCAGCTCACCTGCCCACGCTCACTCGCCCCAGCCCAGGCTCACCCCAGCCCAGCGCTCACTCTGCCCCAGCCAGCGCTCACTCTGCCCCAGGCCAGCTCTCACTCTGCCCCAGCCATGCTCACTCTGCCCCACCAGCGCTCACTCTGCCCCAGCCAGCGCTCACTCTGCCCCAGCCCAGCGCTCACTCTGCCCCAGCCCGCTCACTCTGCCCCAGCCAGCGCTCACTCTGCCCCAGCCCAGCGCTCACTCTGCCCCAGCCCGCGCTCACTCTGCCCCAGCCCAGCGCTCCTCTGCCCCAGCCAGCGCTCCTCTGCCCCAGCCCAGCGCTCCTCTGCCCAGCCCAGCGCTCCCTCTGCCCCAGCCCAGCGCTCACTCTGCCCAGCCAGCGCTCACTCTGCCCAGCCAGCGCTCACTCTGCCCCAGCCAGCGTCACTCTGCCCCAGCCAGCTCACTCTGCCCAGCCAGCTCACTCTGCCCCAGCCCAGCGCTCACTCTGCCCCAGCCCAGCGCTCACTCTGCCCAGCCCAGCCTCACTCTGCCCCAGCCCAGCGCTCACTCTGCCCCAGCCCAGCGCTCCTCTGCCCCAGCCCCGCCCCACTCTGCCCCAGCCCAGCGCTCACTCTGCCCCAGCCAGCGCTCACTCTGCCCCAGCCCAGCGCTCACTCTGCCCCACCCAGCGCTCACTCTGCCCCACCCAGCGCTCCTGCCCAGCCCAGCGCTCACTCTCCCCAGCGCTCCCCTGCCCACGCTCACTCTGCCCCAGCCCAGCGCTCACTCTACCCAGCCAGCGCTCACTCTCCCAGCCAGCGCTCACTTGCCCCAGGCCAGCGCTCACTTGCCCACCAGCGCTCACTCTCCCCACGCCCACCTGCCCCAGCACTCACTCTGCCCGCCAGCCCACTCTGCCCCAGCGCTCACTCGCCCCAGCCAGCGCTCACTCTGCCCACGCTCACCTGCCCCAGCCAGTCACTCTCCCACCACATCTGCCCACCAGGTCACTCTCCCCCCCAGTCACCTCCCCACCCGGTCACTCTGCCAGCCGTCACTCTGCCCCGCTCACTCTGCCCACCACTCACTGCCCCACCAGCGTCCTCTGCCCCAGCCCAGCGCTCACTCTGCCCCAGCCCAGCGCTCACTCTGCCCCAGCCCAGCGCTCCACTCTGCCCCAGCCCAGCGCTCACTCTGCCCCAGCCCAGCGCTCACTCTGCCCCAGCCCAGCGCTCACTCTGCCCCAGCCCAGCGCTCACTCTGCCCCAGCCCAGCGCTCACTCTGCCCCAGCCCAGCGCTCACTCTGCCCCAGCCCAGCGCTCACTCTGCCCCAGCCCAGCGCTCACTCTGCCCCAGCCCAGCGCTCATTCTGCCCCAGCCCAGCGCTCACTCTGCCCCAGCCCAGCGCTCACTCTGCCCCAGCGCTCACTCTGCCCCAGCCAGCGCTCACTCTGCCCCAGCCCAGAGCTCACTCTGCCCCAGCCCAGCGCTTACTCTGCCCCAGCCCAGCACTCACTATGCCCCAGCCAGCGCTCACTCTTCCCCAGCCCAGCGCTCACTTTGTCCCAGCCCAGCGCTCACTCTGCCCAGCCCAGCGCTCACTCTGCCCCAGCCCAGCGCTCACTCTGCCCAAGCCCAGTGCTCACTCTGCCCCAGCGCTCACTCTGCCCCAGCCCAGTGCTCAATCTGCCCCAGCACTCACTCTGCCCCAGCCCAGTGCTCACCCCCTCATCATTATACTCACCTCCTCCACCTGTTGCAGCTCCGCTGGTCCAGCGCCGACATCTCCTTCCTTCCTGTACTGAGCGTGCGGTCACGTGGTACCGCTCATTAAGCTCTTGAATATGGGTGCCACGCCTATGAGAGTGGAGTGGCACCCATATTCATGAGCTTAATGAGCGGTACCACGTGACCGCACGCTCAGTACAGGAAGGAAGGAGATATCAGCGCTGGACCAGCGGAGCTGCAACAGGAGGAGGAGGTGAGTATAATGATGGGGGGGTGAGGGAAGCAAGGGAGGGCCGACCCCTCGGCCCAAAAAAAATAAAAGTCTTGCTTAGGTGCCGCCCCCCACAGAGTCCCGCCCTAGGCACGTGCCCACGAGTGCCTAGTGGCAAATACGGCCCTGGGTTAGACTCTACAGGACTAAGCTCTATCCCTATTCCTCCAAGAGGCTTTCTCCGCTGTTCTATTGGTTGACCCCCATGAAAGTGTGGACTTTGACAAAATCCTGATAGACCGCTTCATAGAGGCAGGGCCGGCGTTAGGGGCAGGCAGACCAGGCATCTGCCTAGGTCCCCCGCTCCCCATAGCGGCTGCATGATGTGCCGCTAGCTGGGGGCCCCTGTGAGGCTGCCCCAGCACCGACTCTCCCCGCCGCTGCCGCCGCTTTGAACTATACCAGCGTCTGCCGGTACAGTTCAAAGCAATGATGGAGGGGAGAGCATCTGCTGACGCCCCCTCTCCCATCATTCCCTGCTCTGCCTCTACACAGCGGGTGGGCGATGACATCATCGCGCACTCACTGTGTACCAGGCAGTGCAGGAGACAGGAGCCGGGAGCAGCGCGGGCACGAGGAGAAGGTGAGGAGTGTGTTGTTTTTTTTTTTTTAACTATGTCAGTGAGTACTGAACCGTGGCTGTGGGGCCATTCCTGGGGGGGAGAGACGAGGGCTGTGTTTTATGGGCCGCGCTATATACTATGCGGGCCGCACTGTATACTATGTGGGCCGTGCTATATACTATGTGAGCTGTGCTATATTCTATGTCGGCCCTGCTATATACTATGCGGGCCGCGCTATATATTATGTGGTCCGTGCTATATACTATGTGGGCCGCGCCATATACTATGTGGGCCATGCTATATACTATGTGGGCTGCGCTATACTGTATACTATGTGGGCCGCGCTCTATTCTATGTGAGCTGTGCTATATACTATGCAGGGCACGCTATATACTATGTGGGCAGCGCTATATACTATGTAGGCTGCGCTATATACTATGCAGGGCGCGCTACATACTTTGCAGGGCACGCTATATACTATGCGGGCAGTGCTATATACTATTCAGGGCCGCGCTATATACTATGTGCGCCGTGCTATATACTATGCGGGCCGCATTATATACTATGTGAGCTGCGCTATATACTATGCGGGGCGCGATATATACTATGTGGGCCGCACTATATGCTATGTGGGCTGTGCTATATACTATGCGGGCCGCGCTATATACTATGTGGGCCGCGCTATATACTATGTAGGCCGCGCTATATACTGTGCAGGGTGTGCTATGTACTATGCGGGCAGTGTTATATACTATGCGGGCTGAGCTACATACTATGTGCGCCGTGCAATATACTATGCGGCCCGCACTGTATACTATGTGGGCCGTGATATATACTATGTGAGCTGTGCTATATACCATGTGGGCCATGCAATATACTATGTCGGCCCTGCTATATACTATGCGGGCCGCGCTATACACTATGTTCCAAATTATTATGCAAATGATATTTTTCTCTGATTTTCCTAAGTGGTCAGTGAAAATGACAGTCAGTCTAATAAAAGTCATCACCCGTTAGAGTATACATCAAATTTTATTGAAGAAACCTCCCAATGATAACAGTATAATCTCCAAAATTGAAAAAAGCTCAAAATGCACTGTTCCAAATTATTAGGCACCGTAGAATTTCTGAACATTTCATCTGTTTTAAAGAACTGAAAATGCTCATTTGTGGAATTTGCAGCATTAGGAGGTCACAT
Source organism: Oophaga sylvatica (assembly GCA_033576555.1). Classification (NCBI taxonomy): domain Eukaryota; kingdom Metazoa; phylum Chordata; class Amphibia; order Anura; family Dendrobatidae; genus Oophaga; species Oophaga sylvatica. The sequence goes on from JARQOD010005318.1 coordinate 5,679, forward strand.
TCACTGAACAAAAAATCTACTTAACTCCAAAACATCCTAACAGGCCAAGTTACATGTTAACATAGGAACCCTTCTTTGATATCACCTTCACAATTCTTTCATCCATTGAACTTGTGAGTTTTTCGAGAGTTTCTTCTTGTATTTCTTTGCATGAAGCCTCCCAGAGCTGCTGTTTTGAAGTGAACTGCCTCCCACCCTCATAGATATTTTGCTTGATGATACTCCAAAGGTTCTCTATAGGGTTAAGGTCAGGGGAAGATGCTGGCCACACCATGAGTTTATCTCCTTTTATGCCCATAGCAGCCAATGACTCAGAGGTATTCTTTGCAGCATGAGATGGTGCATTGTCATGCATGAAGATGACTTTGTTCCTGAAGGCACGTTTCTGCTTTCTATACCATGGAAGAAAGTTGTCAGTCAGAAACTCTACATACTTTGCAGAGGTCATTTTCACACCTTCAGGAACCTTAAAGGGCCCTACCAGCTGTTTCCCTATGATTCTGGCCAAAAACATGACTCCTCCACCTCCTTGATTACGTCGCAGCCTTGTTGGGACATGGTGGCCATCCACCAATCATCCACTACTCCATCCATCTGGACCATCCAGGGTTGCTCAACACTCATCAGTAAACAAGACTGTTTGAAAATTAGTCTTCATGTGTGTCTGGGCCCACTGCAACCGTTTCTGCTTGTGAGCACTGTTTAGGGGTGGCCGAATTGTAGGTTTATGCACCACAGCAAGCCTTTGAAGGATCCCACACCTTGTGGTTCGAGGGACTCCAGAGGCACCAGCAGCTTCAAATATCTGTTTGCTGGTTTGTAATGGCTTTTTAGCAGCTGCTCTCTTAATCCGATGAACTTGCCTGGCAGAAACCTTCCACATTCTGCCTTTATCAGCACAAACACATCTGTGCTCAGAATCAGCCACAAATCTCTTAACAGTACGATGATCACGCTTAAGTTTTCGGGAAATATGTAATGTTTTCATCCCTTGACCAAGGCATTGCACTATTTGATGCTTTTCAGCAGCAGGGATATCCTTTTTCTTTCCCATTTTACTTGAAAACTCTGGCCTGCTTAATAGTGTGGAACATCCAGTTTTCCTTTTATTGGGCTCACATGGCAAACTAATTATCACAGGTATCTGAGATTGATTTCAGTGATCCAAAGAACCCTGAGACACAATACCATCAATGGGTTTCATTTACAAAAAAAAAAAAAAAAAACGCTATGACACTTAAAATCAATTTGCATAATAATTTGGAACATAGTGTATACTATGTGGTCCGTGTTATATACTATGTGGGCCGCGCAATATACTATGTGAGCAGCGCTATATACTATGCGGGCGCACTATATGTTATGCAGGGCGCGCTATATACTATGCGGGCAGCGCTATATACTATGTGGGCCGTGCTATATACTATGCAGGGTGCGCTATATACTATGCAGGGCGCGCTATATACTATGCGGGCAGTGCTATATACTATGCGGGCCGCGCAATATACTATGTGCGTCATGCTATACAGTATACTATGCGGGCCGCATTATATACTATGTGGTCCGCACTATATACTATGTGAGCTGCGCTATATTCTATACGAGGCGCGATATATACTATGTGGGCGCACTATATACTATGTGGGCCACGCTATATACTATGTGGCCCACACTATATACTATGCAGGGCGCGCTATATACTATGCAGGGCGCGCTATATACTATGCGGGCAGTGCTAAATAATATGCGGGCCGCGCTATATACTATGTGCGCCATGCTGCATACTATGCGGGCGGCATTATATGCTATGTGGGCCGCGGCATATACTATGCGGGCCGCGCTATATACTATGTGAGCTGCGCTATATACTATGCGGGGCGTGATATATACTATGTGGGCCGCACAATATACTATGTGGGCAGTGCTTTATACTATGCCGGCCGCGCTATATACTATGTGGGCTTTGCTATATACTATGTGGGCTTTGCTACATACTATGTGGGCCGTGCTATATACTATGTGGCTGTGCTATATATTATGTGGCCATGCTATATATTATGTGGCCGTGCTATATACTATGTGGGCCATGCTATATACTATGTGTGCCACGCTATATACTATATGGGCCGCGCTATATACTTTGTGGCAGCGCTATATACTATGTGGCCATGCTATATACTATGTGGGCCGCACTATATACTATGTGGGCCCGCTATACACTATGCGAGCGCGCTATATACTATGTGGGCTGTGTTATATACTATTGGGGAGTATATTATATTTTATGGGGGAGGTTGTGTTATATACTATGTGGCTGGTAATATACTTGTGGCTGTTATATACTATGGGGGTGTTACATTATATTCTATGGGGAGGTGGGCTGTATTATATTATATCAGGGCTACATTATATTCTATGGGGTTGTATTATATTTATATATCTATGCTGGGTGTTGCATCATACTCTATGAGGGGGTTACATTATACTATATGAGGTGGCTTACATTGTATTCTATGGGGCTGCATTATATTCTATGGGGGTTGTATTATATTTATTATATTCTATGCTGGGTGATTGCATCATACTCTATGAGGGGGCTACATTATACTATATGAGGTGGCTACATTGTATTCTATGGGGGCTACATTATATTCTATGGGGGTTGTATTATATTTATTATATTCTATGCTGGGTGATTGCATCATACTCTATGAGGGGGCTACATTATACTATATGAGGTAGCTACATTGTATTCTATGGGGGCTGCATTATATTCTATGGGGGCTAGATTATATTGCATGTATGTATGGGGGCTTCATTATACTTTATGAGGGGGTTACATTATATTCTATGGGGGCTGCATTATACTATATGAGGAGGGCTACATTGTATTCTATGGAGGGGCTACATTATACTATATAAGGGGGCTGCATTTTATTCTATGGGCGGCTGCATTATACTATATGAGAGGGGCTGCATTATATTCTACGGAAGTTTACATTATACTCTATGGGGTGGCTGCATTATGCTCTATGGGGTGACTGCATTATACTATATGTGGGCTGCATTATACTGTATCGAGAACTGTGGGGAATACATTATACCATATGAAGAACTATGGGGTGCATTATATTATGGGAAGTGAATTGTACTATATGGATGACTATGGCAGTGCATTATACTATATGGAGGACTGAGTAGTGTATTATACTATATAGAGGACTGAGTGTATTTTAATATATAAAGGGCTATGAGGAGTGTATTATACTATATGGAGGACTGAGGAGTGTATTTTAATATATGGAGGACTATAGGGAGTGGATTATACTATTTGAGGACTATGAGGAGTGTATTATACTATATGGAGGACTGAGGCGTGGATTATACTATATGGAGGACTATAGAGAGGGTATTATACTATATGGAGGACTATAGGGAGTGTATTATACTATATGGAGGACTATGGGGTGTGCATTTTACAATATGGAGGACTGTGGAAAGTGTATAATACTATATGGAGGACTATGGAGAGTGTATTATACTATATGGAGGACTATGGGGAGTATATTATACTATATGGAGGACTATGGGGCATATTATATTATATGGACGACTATGGAGTGTGCATTTTACAATATGGAGGACTGTGGTGCAATTTACAATCGCTCTCTGAGTCCCTCCTCCCTCTTACAGACATAGGCTCACTTCATGATACTGATGCTACTGCCACCTTTTATAACACCACAATAACAGCAGCACTTGATTGGCCGCCCCCTCACACATAGCAAAACTCGCACAATCATCAGGCAGCCCTGGCTGACCAGCCTCACCAAAGAACTGAGACAGGCTTCCAGGGTTGCTGAGCGGAGATGGAAGAAATCCCGCTCTGCCGAGCACTTAACCGTGTACATGCAGTCCCTCACCAGCTTCAAGTCCACACTCACTGCCGCAAAGCAAACTTACTTCTCATCTCTCATATCTAGAGATGAGTGACTTTGCCTCCGGGAGGGTCGAGTCGGGTTTCGGACCACCCGAATTTCACAAGAGTCGAACGAACGAAATCGGCCAACTATCAAAAAAAGTCGAAGGTCCGACTGAAACGCGAATCGACCCTAATGCAAGTCAATGAGGAAGAAAAGTCGGCAGTCAGTGGAGGACAGTAAACACACCTATAGTGCCCATTTCAATGCCAACGACATCAATTCTTATTACTTAAGCTTGTCAACCTTAATTTACTTTATAATAATAGTAACGCATTGAAAACTTGGGGTTATTTGGCTAAAGTTGTGGGGGGGGGGCAGGGCTAGCTCCAGGTTTTCGTAGGCCCCTTTAACACATACCACAATTCATGATTCTCTGATACGGCAGAGAAATATAGGTATAGTACAATGCCAAATACTTCACTTCTTACATTACATGAGTGATATCTATTTTAAATTCCACAATAGCTCAAAAACCGGACAGTATATTCCTCCATACAGTATTATGGCCACCACATAGTGCGCCATACAGAATAATGAGCCCCATATATTGCTCCATACATAATTGGTCCCATATAATGTTCAATACAGTATATGATGAGCTCCACATAATGCTACAGTATATGATGGTCCCCATATAATGTGCCATACAGTATAGGACTGTCCCCATAGAGTATAATGAGTCCCACATATTGCTCCATACAGTATAATGAGTCACATATGAAGCTCCATACAGTATATGATGGGCCTCATTTATTGCTCCATACTGAATGGGCTCCATATAATGCTCCATACAGAATAGGCCCCATATGTGCTCCATATGATGCTCCATGCCCTATATGATGCCCCATAAATAATGAACCCCATATGATGCTTAGTATATGATGGGCCCCATGGATGATGTGTGGCGCCCCTGAGGGTTCAGTCACCACAGAGGTATTGCACCTCATCCAGAGGTGTGATACTCCACTCTCAGGTAAGGAGGGAGCACCACCCAGGACTCTAACACCTGCACTCAACACAGACTATAGCAGCTCGGCACCCTGGATGTACTCTAAGGGAGGATGGTCTCATCCCAGGCTGGGTAGTAAAGACTGCATGGGTGGGTGGAGTTAGTAAGGATGGGAAGTGAAGCTTTAGAAAGCAGGAAACAGAGTCTAGTCAGACGTGAGGAGGATGTGAAAGGAAGCAGACCTGCAGACAGGCAGCTCCCTGTCAGGGGGAGCTGCAGAGAGACAGTCTGGGAGGGGACGTGGAGCTGAGAGCATCTGTCCCCAGACAGAGGAAGTGAGAGAGTGGGAAGCAAGGAAGGAAGCTTCTGGAAGGAAAGAAGGGGTCCTAGAGGCACGGATAGTGAGTGATCCATCCGTGGGGCCCGATCCAATTGTGGAGGGACCAGGTTGCAGAAGGGACTCGGCCCCTAGCCTAGTGGAGAACTTTATGACTCAGCTAGCAAGCCGACTGCTGTGGTAACTTTAGGGATCACAGGCAACAACCACATTCATCTTATCAGGACAGGTAGCTACATAGAATCAAGGAAACGCAGAGAGAACGTTATCCGACAGGATTAGCAGCAGCAGATCTGGGACACTGTTTGTGGTGCTGGAATTGTAGGAGTGGGAATCAGCACAGTGAGACGGCCAGAGAAAGGAACACATATAGAAAGGAGTCCTGGAAAGGTTTATTCCAATCTGCCTGGGAGTTGGCTGGGCCCCTCACCTGGAGGACACTGTACCAAGCGGGCATCTGTGCTGCAGACAGAACTGTGAGTAAAGCCTTGGAAACTTCAACTGACTGTCTCCTCAAGTTCTTCATGAGACGCACACTCCACTCTGCTACATCTCCCAGCACCATTACTCTTTCTACAACATCTTGCTGCCCTGAGATGACCAGCTTCACCTGTGGGAAGCTATTCCAACTCTGCTGCATCATACCATCAGTCTCAGAGGCTCTGCACTGCAGCGCTGGTCACTTCTGACCAGAAACCACAGGTGACATCACAAACACTTTACTACAAACTCTATCATCCCCTGTAAATATTCCCTCTTTATTGGACGCCCAGGGCCACGGTCCGGGTCACTGCTGCCGTGACACATCCCTTTAAGACACCGGCCCGGTACCGAGTATCCCACTGCCTGTATAATGGGCCTATATAATGCTCCATATATAATGGGCCCAATATGATGCTCCAGTATATGATGGGCCCCATGGATGATGCTCCAGTGTATGATGGGCCTATATAATGCTCCATATATAATGGGCACCAAATGATGCTCCAGTGTATAATGGGCCCCGTATATGATGCTCCAGTGTATGATGGGCCCCATTTATAATACTCCAGTGTATGATGGGCCCCATATAATGCTCCAGTTTATAATGGGCCCCATTTATGATGCCCAAGTGTATGATGGGCCCCATTTATAATTCTCCAGTGTATAATGCTCCCCATATATTGCTCCAAACATTAAAAAAATGAAATTCCTCTCCTCGCTGGTCACTGCTCTACTCTGGACTCCTCAGCGTCGCCATCTTCCGGCTCTCTGCACTGTGACTGTTCAGGCAGAGGGCGCACAGATGTGATGTCATCGCACTCTCTGACCTGAATGTCACTGTCAGGAAACGCGGAAAAAGTCACAGCGGTGGAGCAGGGAGAGGTGAGTATTTCAAGTGCTGGGGCCCTGAGCAAGCAGGGGGGGCACACTCTTGGGCGCCGGCACTGGCACAGGGTCCCTCATAGTACACCGGTGTCTCTAGCGGTGAGTGGGCCCCCACCTGCTCAGGGCCCCAGCACTTGCCAGGGTGCGCCAGGTGCTGACGCCGGCCCTGGGGGGGGTACAGCCCAGTAAGGGAGGTGGAAAAACTGGCATATGTTGAGGTGTAGGCTGGACGTTCAGCAGCTGAAAATGGAGGAATTGAAGAAGTCGGAGGAAGAGGAGGACAAAGCGAGCCATTTTGCTGGCAACCTATGTGTCATCAGGGGAAGGTGGTACAAAATTCTTTGAAACCCAAGCTTTTTTTAATTTTAATGAAGGTGAGATCACCTACATTCTGGGTCGACAGCTGGGCCCTTCTTTCTGTCAGGATTGATCCAGCAGCACTGAAAACTTTCTGATAGCACGCTACCAGCAGGGCAATGAGCTCCTGTAAGGCATATTGTGCCAATTCAGGCCAGGTGTCCAGTTTACAGGCCCAGTAGTCAAAGGGGAATGACCTGTGAGGGAGAACATCGATAGGGGAGGAGAAGTAATTTTGAACCATAGTTGACAACTGCTGTCTCCTAACTGTTGCAATCGATTCAGTATTACCAGTCGTGTGAGTGGTACTCGAGAAATCAGTCCACAACATGGTCATGAAACCCCTGTCTCCAACGCCACTTCGGCTGTGTGCACCACAAACACCTTTTCCATGTAGCTCAGTACGGCTCGTGGTAGAACCTGCACCACTGCTGTGTGCTGGGAGTGCCTCTAACAAACGGTTTACCAGAGTTGCTTGTTTGTTCGCCAATATTAGCTCTAGGTTCTCCTGTGGCATGATGTTCTGTAATTTGCCTTTATAGCGTGGGTCGAGGATGCTGGCCAAACAGTAGTCGTCATCCTTCATAATTTTAGCAATGCGGGGGTCCCTTTTTAGGATCCACAAGACATAATCACACATGCGGGCCAATGTTCCAGGTGTCAATGATGCACTGCCAGTGGTGGGTGGAGGACCACTTTCTGCCAAATCCACATCCCTCCAGTCACGCACAAACCCTGTACCTGACCTTGGCAAGCCAACATTTTCTCTTGCCCCTGAGAAGCTTTCTCCTCCCCAAAATAATTATCCTCCTCATCCTCCTCCTCTTCATCTTCTTCCTCCACCTCGTCCAGGACAGTTCCCTGAGCAGACAATGGCTGACTGTCATCAAGGCTTCCCTCCTCCTCTTCCTCCTCTTCTTCCTCCGCCTGATACTTAATGTGCGTCAAAGTTTGCATGAGCAGAAGCATAAGTGGGATGCTCATGCTTCTGATGGCATCATTTGCCCTTACCAGCCATGTGCATTCCTCAAAACACTGAATGACTTTACAGAGGTCTTTTAGCTTTGACCACTGCACACCCGACAACTCGATGTCTGACCTCAAACTGCCTGCCCGTGTATCCTCCCATAAATGCATTACAGCCTGCCTCTGTTCGCACAGCCTCTCAAACATGTGCATGGTGAAGTTCCACCTTGTTGCAACGTCTATGATTAGGCTTTCTTCGGGATGTGGAGCAATTACTGCAGCCTCTGCATACGACTGGAGTCTACGGGCGAGAGACGGATGTGCGAGCACAGTCTTTGCACCTTATGGAGCAGGGCGGGTAACTCCGGATAATTATTTATAAAGCACTGCACCACCAGGTTCAAGGTGTGAGCCAGGCAAGGTATGTGTCTGAGTTTTGCCAGGGCTATGGCCGCCACAAAATTACGGCCGTTATCACTGACTACCTTGCCTGGCTCAATATGTAGACTGCCCAGCCATGACTCGCTGCAAGTAGTCGGCCAGTACCTCCGTGGTGTGTCTATTGTTGCCCAAAGACATCATTTTTAAAACAGCCTGCTGACGCTTACCACTAGCTGTTCGATAGTGGGACACCTCGTGTGGGACACCTCGTGTGCAACACTGGCAGCTGCGGATGGAGTGCTTGTGCGACTGCCCTCAGTCAACGAGCTTTTGCTTCTGGAGAGGAGCGTCGAATGCCTACAGTCATGGCCAAAAGTTTTGAGAATGACACAAATATTAATTTTTACAAAGTCTACTGCTTCACTTTTTCTAATGGCAATTTGTATATACTCCAGAATGTTATAAAGAGTGATCAGTAGAGTTGAGCGATACTTTCCGATATCCTAAAGTATCGGAATCGGAATGGTATCGCCGATATCACTAAAATATCGGCGATACCCGATACCGATACCGGAAGTCCCATGTAAGTCTATGGGAACAAAATATCGAAATTAAAAAAAACCCATTCTTGCCTTGTTGGTTAATTGTACATGAAGGAAAACAAGAAAGAGTAATGTAGAATGTATTGGGGAAGGTTGAGGAGACATTAAAGGCATAGATGTTTAACCCAATCAAATGGAATAGCATAAATATTTTTTTTTTTAAAGATGTTCGGATTGACGAAGAAATTGACAATGTTAACGTTTTTTATATTTAGGCAAATATGTATATTACACAACTTCCATGCTCTTCATCTTCACCTTTTTAACTTTTCACACACTTTCTCCTTCATAATCTTCTGCAGCATCATCTTTTTCATCAAATTATTCTTCATCTTCACCTTCTTTATCTTCTTCTTAAACTTCTTGCTATTCATCTTTGTTAACATTACTCATATTCTTCTTATTAAACTATTATTCTTATTCATATTCTGCTTCATCTTCTTCATCATATTCTTATTTGTGACAGAGAATCCTGTACTTGTAATCTGTCAAAGTATGAATTTTTCATCCTTCCGTTCTTGCTGTCACAAAAGATTTAAATTACAACAGTATTTGTCCGTGTTCAGTTTAGCCTGCAGCAGCAGGCATTTTCCAGGGGCACCACGAGGAGGAACGGACTCACCCCCATACACTGCTTAGTCTTCTTCTGCTTAGAATTTAGAGCATATATTTTGCTCTTCATTTTGGTCTTATACTTCATGTTCTTCTGCTTTTAGATCTTCTGCTTATTGTTCTTGTGTCTCTTGTTCCGTATCTTGTATTTGTAGCACAATCTTGTACCAGCTGATGTTACTGGGACACGGTTACTAAGCAGGAGGTACCTGTGCTCCAAAGCACTACCAAGGACCAGCAGACGTTGCTGGAACTCGGATACTGAGATGGAGGCACCTAGGCCAAAGGCACTGCGGAGAACCAGTTGACGGTACTGGAACCCGGAGGGGCAGCAGAAGGAAAAGAGCCAATGGCACAACCGAGGACCAGCTGACGTTACTGGGACACGGTTACTAAGCAGGAGGTACCTGTGCTCCAAAGCACTACCAAGGACCAGCAGACGTTGCTGGAACTCGGATACCGAGATGGAGGCACCTAGGCCAAAGGCACTGCGGAGAACCAGTTGACGGTACTGGAACCCGGACGGGTAGCAGAAGGTACAAGAGCCAATGCAAGTAACGAGGACCAGCTGACTGTGCTGGAACCCGGAGGGGCAGCAGAAGGAAAAGAGCCAATGGCACAACCGAGGACCAGCTGACGTTACTGAACCCCAGTAACACAGGAGCAAGTGTTGACTGTGCTAACAGCACTTCCGAGCAACAACTGGCGGTGTTGGAGCCCAGGGTCAAGGAGGATGTTTAAATACTAGATCAAGTAATTTCCTTGTTACCTGTCAATTTTAAATGTCTATACTTCAAACAAGAGAAAGATAACCTTTACTACCATAAGATGATGATTTCATTTAAACTAATATCTAGATAAATAAAGAATTGACAAACATAAACACATACATTAACATGTTGAACAGCAATGCAAACCACAAAATAAATTAGTTAAGGAATCTGCTATACGGTTGTACATAAAAGCATACAAGTACATATCTGAATCCATTAATGATGGATAAGTAACAGTATGTACACCATTTTTATTGTATAGACAATGAATGTCTGACTTCAAAACATCATCAGCATTACAAGTTATCTGTGATATTACTAAAATGTTCCATTTGCTGAATAATGTCACTAAATATTTTATACAAAATTATACAATTTCCATCATGTAATACTCATAATATGTGGCAATAATCATTTTTATTAACAAACATAACCTTTCAAAAGTGCATAGTGCATAGTGAAAATTGCTATTTATGGCTGACTGTGACTGTCGACTTGGAAGCATGACAACAGATAGATAAGGTATATATAGATGAGACTGCATAGCCACAGATGGTGAATGGCGATGTAATACTGTACCTCAATAAAGTGTGCGTCACTACTACATAATTTTTTTTATATAGCTTTATAAACAGGGTACATGGATGTATGCTTGTGCCTTTGTTTTGACGCACAGACTGCCTTCCTGCTGAGACGCATTGGGTAGTGAACAGTTGTGTGCAGTGTTCACTGCAGTCTCTGCGGAATAACCACACTTAGACCTTATAACTTTTCAGAGTTTCTTTATGAATCTACCAAGATGAAGAAGGCAGGGAGTAAGGCACGTGGTCGTGGAGTTTCTTCAGGGAGAGGACGTGGGGATTCTGTGGCTGCTGCGGCCCCCAGTGACACAGCATCCACCAGTTTTCCCCGTGAGCGTTCCTTTATGCGCACTTTTGTAGGAGCTCGGAGTACCCCCCTGCTGCGGGAAGAACAAATTGAAGCCGTTGTTGTTTGGATGTCAGCCAATGCATCGACTTCAATTGCTTCCACCTCCTCTCAGGACCACAGCACTGTTGGGCAACCATCTGTCTCTTCACCGCCTGGCAAATTGCCCAGGCAGTCAGAGAGTTCTGTACAGGAGCCAGCTGAGTGTCTGCTTCTGTTCTCAGAATCTATTGGCTTGCAAACAGGGGCCCAGCCAAGCAGCATTCTGTAATGTGAATAGGGAGTATGCAGTGATGCGCAACAGCTGTGTCTCTCTGAATCTGAAGAGGCGGGTGAGACAGTGCCGATGGTCAGCACACCGCAGAACGCATCTGATGATGATGAGACCCAGGTGCCAGTTTCTGTTGAGCATGGTGCTGGCCAGACCACCCAACAGCAGGTGTTGGAAGAGGGTAGTGGAGATGATGAGGTCCAAGACCCAACATGGCATGAGGAACAGGAAGGTGGTGGGAGCAGCTCAGAGGAATAATAATAATATTTATTTATATAGCGCCATCATATTCCGCAGCGCTTTACAGTTTAGCCGTTTCAGAACACAAGTCATAAGTAACAACGTTAACAATACAATAATTTAAGCTAAATAAGTCGCCCCTGCTCGTGACAGCTTACAATGTACAATGAAATGGGGGAGGTACAAAGTATAGGTGTTTATATACAATGGTGCATTTACAATGATGTTCCAGCCATCTTAAGGGACTGAGGGATGGAGATAGTGAATGGGCTAGAGACACACACACACTTACACAGAATACATAGAATGACTTTGATTAGTGAATGTGATAGGCCGCTCTGAACAAATGTGTTTTGAGGGAGCGCCTGAAACCATGCAAATTGTGGATAGTCCTAATTTCTTGGGGTACAGCATTCCAGAGGATTGGCGTAGAGCAGGAGAAGTCTTGGAGTCGGGAGTGGGAGGTACGTATTAGTGCAGAGGTTAGTCGAAAGTCGTTTGCAGAGCGCAGCAGTCGGTTAGGCCGATAGATAGAAATGAGGGAGGAGATGTAGGAGGGGTGCTGCACTGTGGAGAGCTTTGTGGGTGAGAACCAGTACTTTGGTTGAAAGCTGGGAGAGGCCTAGAGAAATGGTTAGTGATAGAAGGAAGATAGAGGAAGACATTGCCCCAACGGTACAAACAGGAGGGAGAGTTAGGCTGCAGACTCGGTTGCCTGTAGCCTCCAGTTTGGCACCTGTTCGGAGCAGTTGTCTTCCAAAAGTCAAAACGTGCGCTCCCAGGACTTGCACTGCGTGGTCCTTTTTTCACACACTTGCACATGATATTTGCTATGTGAAATGCAAGCTGTGTAATTAAAAATTAAAAATAGCTAAAAGTGTCAGTCACCTCAATACCACAAATATGTGGAAACATGTGCGGACAAAGCACGTAGTTGAGTTACAAAGACACACTAGAGATGTAGGCCAACCTACAGCAGCACCTACATCTTCAGGTTGTGTTGAAGCCTCTTCATCGAGCTCACACACAGCTGGTTATGCTTCCTCACAGGATCGCCATGGAAGAACCTCGGCCACTGTTGTCCAGAGACAAACTGTTATTCCACACACAGCAGCAAGTTCCCTGTCATCCTCACACTCCCAGGCCACAAAACAGCCATCGGTAGCACAGGCATGGGATAAAAGACGGCCATACTCCGCAAACCATGCACGAGCACAGGCTCTGAATGCTGGCATTGCAAAACTCCTGTCCCTTGAAATGCTGTGATTCAGGCTGGTGGAGACAGACAGTTTCCGTAACTGAATAGGGAAAAGGGAAAAATTAAACATGCGCTACTAAAAGCCCTCAGTAGCAAGGTCCACCTGACCACCGATGCGTGGACCAGTACCCATTGTTATGATCTGCTACAACCAGTAAGGAAAGAAGGGAATTCTGTCCCTACAATACAACTAAGCTGAATCCCTACGATGTAACGGGGAACCTGATCCTGCGACCAGACCCGCTAAAGTCCTCATCTAGTGTGAACGAAGACCTATAGTTGCGAGGGAGTAATCCCTACAAGATCTAGGGACTGTGAGAAAAGGTGGACACCTCCTAACATAAATTGTAGCATGGATAATTAAACAGAAAAATAAATACTTTGTGATCCTAACATCAAGCAAAACTGACTGATTAAGGCACCTAAGCACCCGGCTAGCTTAACAGTAGATAATACAATGAAGTCAAGCAAAGCCAGAAGGGCGGAGCCAGACTAAATAGGGAAAAAAGGTCATGTGACCAGCAAACTGAAACAAAACCTAACAAGAGGGTTCTAACACCCATGGCCAGGGACAATACCTTTCCCTCACTGCCCATTGGGTCAATGTTGTGCAGCCGGGTACTGATCTTGCGAGTGGCGCTGTACGTGTTCTGCCAACTCCAAGGATTGCAGGAATCAAGTCTGTACACATTGATTCCTCCTCCTATTCCAGTTCCTCAGAATCATCGCTGCAGGAGCCGTCACGGTCTACCTCCACATGGACCCGTGAACGTTTACCTGTTGCGACCGATATGAGCACAGCCGTGTCCAAATGTCAACAGGCCATCCTGAAATTAATTTCCATGGGGAATCTTAGCCACACAGCGCAGGAGCTCTGTAATGCCATAAACAGGAGAGCGACGTGTGGTTTTTGGAAGAGAATCTACAGGCAGGCTTGGTAGTGTGTGACAATGGCCGAAATCTGGTGTCAGCTCTGGGCCTTGGCAACCTCACTCACATACCATGTCTGTCATATGTGCTCAACTTGGTCGTGCAGAGTTTTTTGAGGGACTATCCGGATCTTGATGCACTGCTGCACAAGGTCCGCCTAGAGTGCGCTCACTTGCGACGTTCCAGCATGGCAAGATCGCTGATTGCAGCTCTGCAACGCAGATTTCACCTTCATGAACATCGCATCATATGTGACGTACCCACCAGGTGGAATTCCTCGTTACATATGTTGGAGCGGTTGTGTGAGCAGCAGCCAACAGTAATGGAGTATCAGCTGCATCAGGCGCAGTCAACTCGCAATTTGCGCCGTTCACACTTCACCACTACTGAGTGGGCCTCTATAATAAGAATAATAATATTATTTATTTATATAGCGCCATAATATTCCGCAGTGCTTTACAGTTTAACAGTTTCAAAACACGAGTCATAAGTAACAACGTTAACAATACAATAATTAAAGCAAAATCAGCCGCCCCTGCTGGTGAAAGCTTACAATCTACAATGAGGTGTGGGAGATACAAAGTACAGGTGTTTATATACAATGGTGTTTTTACAATGATGGTCCAGCCATTTTAAGGAAGTGAGGGATGCATGGAGATAGTGAATGGGCTACACACACAGAATTACACATAGAATGACTTTGATTAGTGAATGTGATAGGCCACTGTGAACAAATGTGTTTTGAGGGAGCGCCTGAAACCATCCAAATTGCGGATAGTCCTAATTTCTTGGGGTAGAGCATTCCAGAGGATTGGCGCAGCGCGGGTGAAGTCTTGGAGTTGGGAGTGGGAGGTACGGATTAGTGCAGAGGTTAGTCGAAGGTCGTTTGCAGAGTGCAGCAGTCGGTTAGGCCGATAAATATAAATAAGGGAGGAGATGTAGGGGGGTGCTGCGCTGTGGAGAGCTTTGTTGGTGAGAACCAGTAATTAGAATTGGATCCTATAATGAATGGGCAGCCACTGCCAGTGTAATGAGTGGCGAATAACTCTATGAAGGATATCTGCCACGTTTTGCGTGCGTTTGATGAGTCAACGCGGATGGCGAGTGCAGATGATGCACTAGTCAGCCTGACTGTCCCCCTTATCTGCCTGCTTCAAAAAACACTGCAAGCACTAAGGCATGAGGTTTTGGAAGAGGTGGAGGATGAGGAGTCACAAATTCCATCACCTTCTGGACAGTCAGCGCAACGTGGTTCCTCACAAAGGGCTGGAGGACTTTCAAAGTACCATGCTGTATCAACAATTGAACCTCCAGAGTCGCTGTCTATATTTTCATAACCATTACAAACTTTTAATGTATTTACAAAGCACATAATGTACATTTTTTGTCTATCCTTTTGTAATGCTATTGTGTTTCCATAAACTGATGTTACAGAATTATGATACAAAGTTTTTAAATTTTGAGTTTTAAATTTTGTAAATTTATATGTATTTGAAGGACTTTGTGAGGAGGATGAGGAGGAGTCAATGGAGGAGGAAGACATCGCTCCAGAGGGAGGTAGACAATGCTCTAGTCAGTATGTAGACCAAGGGTGGGGTGATGCACAGCAGGCGGAGATGACGCCTCTTGCAGGGGACAACGTTTCTTGGCCAGTTGGGAGTCTGCAGCACATGGTTGATTTCATGCTGCAGTGGCTGAGAAACGACCGCCGCATCGAACACATTCACACCACGTCTGATTATTGGGTGTACACCCTCCTAGACCCTCGCTACCGGGACAACTTACAAAGCCTCATCACACCGTTGAACCGGGAGCGTAAAATGCGGAAGTACCAAGACACACTGGTGCAATCCATAATGTTCTCCATTCCAGCCGAGAGCACTGCTGCTGCTACTGATTTACAAAGCAGCTCTGTGCGTCGAGGCAGTGGAGACAGCTCTGCAACAAGAGGGAGCACAAGCAGCGCCTCTGCACAGGGCAAGAACAGTATGTTCCAAATGTGTCGAAGTTTTGTGGCAGCGCCACCAATGTCTACACCATCCGAGACGGCTCCAGTCAGCAGGAGGCAACATTTCCGTAAGATGGTTACAGACTACATGTCTTGCCCTCTCAGTGTACTCTCAGATGGCTCTTCCCCATTCAAGTTTTGTGTCTCTAAGCTGGATACATGGCCAGAGCTTAGCCAGTATGCATTGGAGGTGCTGGCTTGATCTGCTGCCAGTGTATTATCGGAGCGCGTCTTTACTGCTGCAGGTGGTGTACTAACAGACCGTTGCATGCGACTATCCTACGATAATGTAGAACGGCTTACTTTTCTGAAAATGAACTAGGCATGGATCTCGCCTGAATTTGCCTGTCCGGTTTCAGATTAACTAACTGGTTGGCAACGTTTTCCATGTCTCCTGTTATGTTCATCTTTCTACCACCTGAGCTATACTCCCTGGGCTACAACACTGCCAGTTGCTGCTCAGAAGTGTCGTGTCCACAGACCAATACACAAGCTATAGTGATAGTGGGGTTCAGTAACGCCTGCTGTTCCCCTGCTGTGTGTCCGGCAAAAATTACTGCTACCTAGCTACACATGTTTAAAAAAAACATGACATGTTAAAGTGGCTAGTGCTACACATAGATATCAGGCTACACCCTTATTTCTAAGCTGTAAACAAGTGAAACGTCAAATTTAAAACCATTCAATGATTAGTGTTGGTAACAAATCTGTAACTAAATAATTGTGACATATTATGGCAGATATCCACATGTCTAACACAAATGCTAACACAAAAGCATACTTATGCTATAGGGTACTGATGGTGAACCTTCTCACTCCATAACTTTGACCAATCCAACTCACATCATGCCTCAAATGCTGCAATGTTGGAAGTGCATAATGTGGGTTGAACTTTGACAACAGCTGCAGTGCGAAGGTTATCCTTCTGTGTTCTTGGCTTTTAAATAAAAGCATACAAGTAAATATAATAATACATTGTTGATTAAGGGACATGATGTACACCTGTAATATTGTGCAAACAATGGATGTAGGACTATTCCTCTTCAACATTACTTATATTTGTGTCATTTGAAAAAATACATATTTTAGTTAAAAATTAAAAACCCATGTTCAGTAGCTGTGAAAGGCCCGTTTGTGTACTTCTATAGTGTTTGCAACCAATGTATTGTATACGGATGGAAGCGCGTCACACTAATAGATTAGATTTATTTTAAATGGAATGTAGCAGAACCAATTGGAGATAAATGAAAAGGATGAGCCACTGAGACACGCTTAGCAGAGTACAAGCAGCAGTGCTTGAACAAGTAACTGGAGCGTGATCTGCACTCAAAAAAGTAAAAAACACAGACTGAAGTGAACACTGAAACACAACTGTCCACAATCTGTGAAAAGCTCCTTTCTGTACTTCTATAGTGTTTGCAACCAATGTATTGTATACGGATGGAAGCGCGTCACACTAATAGATTAGATTTATTTTAAATGGAATGTAGCAGAACCAATTGGAGATAAATGAAAAGGATGAGCCACTGAGACACGCTCAGCAGAGTACAAGCAGCAGTGCTTGAACAAGTAACTGGAGCGTGATCTGCACTCAAAAAAGTAAAAAACACAGACTGAAGTGAACACTGAAACACAACTGTCCACAATCTGTGAAAAGCTCCTTTCTGTACTTCTATAGTGTTTGCAACCAATGTATTGTATACGGATGGAAGCGCGTCACACTAATAGATTAGATTTATTTTAAATGGAATGTAGCAGAACCAATTGGAGATAAATGAAAAGGATGAGCCACTGAGACACGCTCAGCAGAGTACAAGCAGCAGTGCTTGAACAAGTAACTGGAGCGTGATCTGCACTCAAAAAAGTAAAAAACACAGACTGAAGTGAACACTGAAACACAACTGTCCACAATCTGTGAAAAGCTCCTTTCTGTACTTCTATAGTGTTTGCAACCAATGTATTGTATACGGATGGAAGCGCGTCACACTAATAGATTAGATTTATTTTAAATGGAATGTAGCAGAACCAATTGGAGATAAATGAAAAGGATGAGCCACTGAGACACGCTCAGCAGAGTACAAGCAGCAGTGCTTGAACAAGTAACTGGAGCGTGATCTGCACTCAAAAAAGTAAAAAACACAGACTGAAGTGAACACTGAAACACAACTGTCCACAATCTGTGAAAAGCTCCTTTCTGTACTTCTATAGTGTTTGCAACCAATGTATTGTATACGGATGGAAGCGCGTCACACTAATAGATTAGATTTATTTTAAATGGAATGTAGCAGAACCAATTGGAGATAAATGAAAAGGATGAGCCACTGAGACACGCTCAGCAGAGTACAAGCAGCAGTGCTTGAACAAGTAACTGGAGCGTGATCTGCACTCAAAAAAGTAAAAAACACAGACTGAAGTGAACACTGAAACACAACTGTCCACAATCTGTGAAAAGCTCCTTTCTGTACTTCTATAGTGTTTGCAACCAATGTATTGTATACGGATGGAAGCGCGTCACACTAATAGATTAGATTTATTTTAAATGGAATGTAGCAGAACCAATTGGAGATAAATGAAAAGGATGAGCCACTGAGACACGCTCAGCAGAGTACAAGCAGCAGTGCTTGAACAAGTAACTGGAGCGTGATCTGCACTCAAAAAAGTAAAAAACACAGACTGAAGTGAACACTGAAACACAACTGTCCACAATCTGTGAAAAGCTCCTTTCTGTACTTCTATAGTGTTTGCAACCAATGTATTGTATACGGATGGAAGCGCGTCACACTAATAGATTAGATTTATTTTAAATGGAATGTAGCAGAACCAATTGGAGATAAATGAAAAGGATGAGCCACTGAGACACGCTCAGCAGAGTACAAGCAGCAGTGCTTGAACAAGTAACTGGAGCGTGATCTGCACTCAAAAAAGTAAAAAACACAGACTGAAGTGAACACTGAAACACAACTGTCCACAATCTGTGAAAAGCTCCTTTCTGTACTTCTATAGTGTTTGCAACCAATGTATTGTATACGGATGGAAGCACGTCACACTATAGATTTGATTTTTTTCTAATATAATGGAGCTGCACCAATTCCACTAAATAAAATAAAAAAAAAAAAAAAAAAAGTGACACGTGCAGATGCCTACAAACAGCGGTGGATGCAGAGCAAACTGCAGCGTCACCTGCAGTGTCACACACACACCTTGCACAGAGCTGTTAAATCAACACTGGCAAAATGAAGCTTTACACAGCGGTTGGTAAACTAGCCTGCCTCAAGCACAGTAGTACACAAAATCGCAATATCTAACTGTCCCTCAGAGTCAGCACAGCAGCGTTCTGTCCCTAACTGAGTTCACAGCACAGTGACGCTAAAATGGCTGCGGCGCCTTTTATAGTGCATTCTGACATCATTTCAGCAGCCAATCACAGCCATGCCATTAGTTAAGATGACCGCATCATTACAGGATGTGCCCACACTTCGTAGGATTCCTCATTGGCTGACTAAAATCACATTGCCTCTCAAAGAATTATGGGAACTTCCGATTCCGGTATACGATATTGAAAAAGTATCGGAATTAAGTATCGGAATTCCGATAACGCGAATATCGGCCGATACCCGATACTTGCGGTATCGGAATGCTCAACACTAGTGATCAGCTTAACAGCAATTACTTGCAAAGTCAATATTTGGCTAGAAAATGAACTTTATCCCCCAAAACACATTTCAACATCATTGTAGCCCTGCCTTAAAAGGACCAGCTAACCTCTTTTCAGTGATTGCTCCATTAACACAGTGTGTGTGTTGATGAGGACATGGCTGGAGATCAATCTGTCATGATTAAGTAAGAATGACACTACTAGACACTTTAAAAGGAGGCTGGTGGTTGGCATCATTGTTTCTCTTCTGTTACCATGGTTATCTCTAAAGAAACACGTGCAGTCATCATTGCAATGCACAAAAATGGCCTAACAGGGAAGAGTATCGCAGCTAGAAAGATTGCACTTCAGTCAACAATCTATCGCATCATCAAGAACTTCAAGGAGAGAGGTTCCATTGTTGCCAAAAAGGCTCCAGGGCACCCAAGAAAGACCAGCAAGCGCCAGGACAGTCTCTTAAAAGTGTTTCAGCTGCGGGATCGGGCTACCAGCAGTGCAGAGCTTGCTCAGGAATGGCAGCAGGCAGGTGTGAGTGCATCTGCACGCACTGTGAGGCGGAGACTCTTGGAGCAAGGCCTGGTCTCAAGGAGGCAGCAAAGAAGCCACTTCTCTCCAGAAAAAACATAATGGACAGACTGATATTCTGCAAAAGGTACAGGCAGTGGACTGCTGAGGACTGGGGTAAAGTTATTTTCTCTGATGAATCCCCTTTTCGATTGTTTGGGACATTAGGAAAACGCCTCATTCGGAGAAGACAAGGTAAGCGTTACCACCAGTCTTGTCTCATGCCAACTGTTAAGCATCCTGAAACCATTCATGTGTGGGGTTGCTTCTCAGCCAAGGGAATCGGCTCTCTCACAGTCTTGCCTAAAAACACAGCCATGAATAAAGAATGGTACCAGAATGTCCTCCAAGAGCAACTTCTCCCAACCCTCCAAGAGCAGTTTGGCGATCAACAATGCCTTTTCCAGCATGATGGAGCACCTTGCCATAAAGCAAAGGTGATAACTAAATGGCTCATGGAACAAAACATAGAGATTTTGGGTCCATGGCCTGGAAACTCCCCAGATCTTAATCCCATTGAGAACTTGTGGTCAATCATCAAGAGATGGGTGGACAAACAAAAACCTACAAATTCTGACAAAATGAAAGCATTGATTGTGCAAGAATGGACTACTATCAGTCAGGATTTGGTCCAGAAGTTGATTGAGAGCATGCCAGGGAGAATTGCAGAGGTCCTGAAGAAGAAGGGTCAACACTGCAAATATTGACTTGCTGCATTAACTCATTCTAACTGTCAATATAAGCTTTTGTTACTCATATGTTTGCAATTATTATATTTCTGTCTGTGATAAAAACATCTGTCAAACACACATAAAAACCAAGGGCAGCAGATTATGTGAAAATATAATATTTGTGTCATTCTCAAAACTTTTGGCCATGACTGTACAGTCAACTGTTGCCTATACCATAGGCTAGGCAGCACTGTCCCACCGCCGCTGTCCTCTGTGGACTCTGCATCCACCACATTAACCCAGTGTGCAGTGATGGACACGTAACGGCCCTGGCCATGCCTACTGGCCCATGCATCTGTTGTGAAGTGCACCTTTCCACTTACTGATTGTTTGAGTGCATGGACAATGCCATCTTTCACATGCAGGTGGAGGGCAGGGATGGCTTTTCTAGCAAAGAAGTGCCGACTGGGTAGGTCATAGCGTGGGACAGCGTAGGCCATGAGCTCTCGGAACGCTGCGCTTTCAACCAAATGGAAGGCCATCATCTCTAATGAGATCAGTTTGGCAATGTAGGCGTTCAAAGCCAGTGTACGCGGATGAGAGGATGAGTACTTTCTTGTCCTACTCAGAGTGTCTGCTAGGGTGAGCTGGACTTGAGAGCTGCATATGGGGGAACAAGTGGTGGACATTGCGGACTGAGAGGGGTTGGTGATGGTGGTGGTGATGGCCTAGATTCAGTCTTTCGCTGGAAAAACATTGTGATTCCCTGACTGCTTTGGCCTTGCAACGACACCTCAACATTTCTTGCTGGTGGTGTGCTAACCGGTGGGCTTACAGTGGGGGAAGGGATGTAGCGTTGCTGGCTACCTTCAGTCGGAGCAGGTGCACATGTGCTACCTGAGGTTTTGTAGTCTGTCCACGCTTGCAAGTGCATGGTGTTTAAATGTCTAAGCATGCAACTGGTATTCAAATTTCGGAGATTTTTCCCTCAGCTAAAGGTTCTTCCGCACTTCTTAAGGATAACCTTTGCCTCATCAATAGGATTTTGGTCAAAAAAGTGCCACACTGCACTCTTCCTACTATGGGATAATTTGACCGTCTGGCCAAGCTGTCCTTCAACCCTTTTTTTTTTTAGCACGTTTTTGGACTGCTATGGGCCTGCCAGATAACCGCAGCTGCGATGTTGATGCCTGCTGCAGATCCTCCTCCTTTTCTGAGCTATTGCCAGCGGCACCCTCTTCCCCCAATGGATGCCAATCCGGGTCAACAACTGGGTCATCCATCACCTCCTCTTCAATTTCATCTGCACCTTCCTTTGTGTCACCGTGTAAGGTGGTAGTAGAGTATGCGGGAAGGGGCACCTGAGTTTCATCAGGGTCAGAATCTTGCTCTGTAGATTGCGAGGGCAATGCAGTGCTCTGGGTGAATGTACCAGCAGAATCATATAGCAGTGGCTGTGCATAAGTGCACTCCATGTCATATTCATCTTGGACTGGGGAATTCAGGATTTCACTTGATAACCCAGGCATGGTATGTGAAAAGAGCTCCAGGGAGTAATCTGAAGTATGGCCTGCCGCATCCTTGACTTTTGTTGCAGGTGAAGCACACAAGGAAAGGTGTCGTTCCTGACCAGCAGCCTTCACTGACGACTCAGTTCTTGCAGTTTTTGAAACTTCAGAGGAAGAGGCGATAGAGCTGGAGGCTGTTTCAGCAATGTAAGCCAAAACCTGTTCCTGATGCTCCGGCTTTAAAAGCGGTTTACCTACTCCCAGAAAAGGGAGCCTTCCAGGCCTTCTGGAGCCAGACGATAATGCAGGCTCAACACCTCCTGCCTTAGGTGCTATTGTGCTTTTGGCACTACCAGCAGATGCACCACCACCATCATCATTCCCAGCTGCCCCCCCGCCCACAACCGCGGCCTCTTCCACCATACTTCCTCATGTTTGGGAAAAAGTACCAAAAATACCAGCAGATATATGGTACTGTATCAGAAGCGTACAGTTGTATACAGTGTTGGGGAAAATTGAAATCTCCGTATATATTTCCGAAGTTGACACAGACGCTCTCTCTCAGTATGGATTTGTCCAGAATAAAAAAAGCAAAAAAAAGGTACTGTATCAGAAGATACCAGGTGTATATAGTATAGGGGAAAAATTAAATCTCCGTATATATTTCCGGAGTCACACACAGACGCTCACTCAGTATGGATTTGACCAGAATACAAAAAGCAGAAAAAAGGTACTGTGTTGTGAGCATGTTGGAAATGACTCCTGTGCTGAGGCTCCCTCTGGCGGTTGCTGATGGTATGGAAGCTGTATTGAATGACAAGGCTTTATCACCTGTAAGCGATGATTGGCAATCAGGGGAGACGGACTGGGCTGATATAAGTGAGCTGCCCTCCCATGATCCTCGCCGGTGATTGGTTACCTCTTCCTGGTCTTGTTTGGAAGTCAGCTGGTTTTCTGCTGTTTCCTGCGAACATTCAGATAAGTTACTTTCTGTTTTTTTTCTGTGGTTAGATTTTCTTTGTTTTTGCTACCCTGCTTGGTGAGGTCAGCCGGGCCCCCTACTGGGCTTGTGCTGGTCTCTTGTTCTCATTAGTTTCTGTTCATTTGCTCTGTTCCTGTTGTTTCAGTGCTGCTGGGTAGCGACGTGTTCACACCAGAGATCTGATTAAGTGGGGGCGAGATCGTGTGAATCAGCAGTGTTGGAAGCTTCCCTAGGGTTTTTCTGGGTTGCAGACAGTATTCTTTCCTATCCGGTCCTGTCTAGATAGCTTTTGACCCCAACGTTTGCTTACTCTATTTTCTACCTGCATTTGTATTTCATCTTGTCTAACTGCCATTATATGTGTGGGGGCTGCCTATTCCTTTGGGGCTCAACTCCGGGGCAGTTAGCTTTCCTCTTTCTATCTTCAGGTGTAGCTAATCTCTCTGGCTGTGATGAGGCGTCTAGGTGTCATGGGTGTATCGCCACGAAGATCGTCGCGATTACACATTCTGACTTCTCGCAGCTGAGTTGCTGTTTCTTTGTGTTTGGCAGTGAGGGAGTTAATTCTACCTAGCTCTGTGCTAAGACTAGGTCCAGCCTCGCCCGGCTGCAGTTTGATTATGCACTAATTAGCTTCCTTTATATACCTGCCAGTCTGCTTGGGAGATGCCGGTGAAAGCATTCATACAGACCAGCAGATAGGATCGGTTCTGAGAAGACTTAAGCTAAGAGCTCCTTTGTGGTTTCTCCTCTCCTCGCTTATAGTTTATCTCCTAGACCTTTTGTGTTCCCTCTGTGTTTAAGTGTTGTATGCAAGACAGTATTTACTTTATCCCCTGTCTGTCTCGTTTGTCTTTACTGTTTATTAAGCGGTGACCTGCCCATATCCCTGTGGTGGTAATCAGGGTCCTTCTAAGGACTAGATTACAGTGGTCAGGGACTTATAGGAGATAGGGTTACGCTGGCGGCCTGGACCTCTGTACCATTAACAGTACCTCCAGGTAGAGGGACTAGTCAGGACCCCAGTTTAGGGTCAGTATAGACCCCGGTCCACCTCTAGCCTGAGACAGCGTGAAACAGATCCAGTATAGATCCTCAGTACTTCGGATATTATGTCAGGTAATACTATGTTATCAAATACTATATGTTCATGTTGATATAACCTATTTATATGGTATATAGAATGTTGTCCCACTTGATATAGATTACTGACATTATCTATAACTGTTATACAGCGTGATATTTTCACCGGCCCTACTAAAAAGATTCTCCCCAGCTACCATGGATCCAGTAGCCCAGCTTGCCATGCAGTTGCAGAGTTTGTCCATGGAGCTGACGGACATTAAGTCCAAGGTTTTGTTCCCCCCGGAGAAATCCAGATCTGAACCTAAAGTTGCTCTCCCGGACAGGTTCACTGGTGGGCGGGACAAATTTTTTACCTTCCGGGAGGCATGTAAGTTATATTTTCGGCTACGGCCTCGGTCATCGGGGAGTGAAGAGCAGAGGGTGGGAATTGTCATCTCGCTCTTACAAGGGGACCCTCAATCCTGGGCGTTCTCTCTTCCTCCGGGCTCCCCGGCTCTTCAGTCAGTAGATCGATTTTTTTACTGCCCTGGGTCTGGTATATGATCACCCGGATCGGGTCTCCCTTGCTGAAACGAAGTTACGTAAGATACAGCAGGGAGATCGTCCGGCGGAGGAGTTTTCTTCTGAGTTCCGTAGATGGGCCACAGATACTCAGTGGAATGACCCAGCTCTTAGGAGCCAGTTTTGTCAAGGGTTATCTGACAAATTAAAAGACGTGTTGGCTCAATATGATTCTCCCCCGTCTCTGGAGGCCACTATGGCCCTTGCTATTCGCATTGATAGACGGCTTCGGGAGAGGTGCGAGGTAACTCCGCCCCCTGTTATGACTCCACCCACTTCTAAAGTCCCTTATATTGAGGTTCCCCTGGTCTGTTCTGAGGAACCTATGCAGTTGGGAGGGACATCTTTTCGAGGGAGGGGATCGGCGGTGCGCCGCAAGACAAGAAAGTGTTTCTTCTGCGGGAGAGAGGGGCATTTTGTTGAGGGGTGTCCATCCCGTGCCTCGCTGAGCAAGAAGTCGCCGGAAAACTGTTAATCCCAGGTTGTGTGGTGGACGACAATCTGGGAGTATGTATTTCGTCCCCAAGTCCGTCTCAGTTTCTCGTACCAGCGGAGGTGGTGGTAGGTAAAAGAGCTGAGAGGATTTCTGTTCTTCTTGATAGTGGGTCCGGGGCTAATCTGGTGGACGCTCGGTTTGCCCAGGTGCAAAGTATGCAACTGAGTGTATTGGCCAAACCGATCCCTATTTTCTCTATTGACGCCAGGCCTCTCGGTCAAGGTAGCTTTGTACAAGCTGTTCATAACATAGACCTTCGAGTAGGGGCATTACATAAAGAACGATTGTCTTGTTATGTGTTGGAAGGTCTTCCTACTCCTATTGTGTTGGGACTTCCTTGGTTGGCTAAACATAACCCAGTGATTAATTGGCAATCCAGAGAGATAAGCCAGTGGAGTGAATTTTGCAAGAGTAACTGCATGAACACGGTCATCAGTGAGGTCGTGCCTAGAACTTTGCCTCCTTTTCTGGAGGACTTTGAGGATGTGTTCTCTGAGGAGGGGTGTCAAGAATTACCTCCTCATCGCGCGTATGACTGTTCAATAAAATTGCTTCCTGATGCTAAGTTACCTAAATCTAGGTTATATAACCTTTCTGGTCCTGATAGGCAGGCTATGAAGGATTATATTTCGGAAAGTCTGGCCAAGGGGCATATTAGACCTTCATCTTCCCCAGTGGCCGTGGGGTTCTTCTTTGTGAAGAAAAAAGATGGAGGCCTACGCCCTTGCTTGGATTTCCGTGAGCTTAATCGGATTACTGTCCAAGATCCGTATCCGCTCCCACTTATTCCTGATCTCTTCAATCAGATTGTGGGCGCCAAATGGTTCTCTAAGTTGGATCTCAGGGGGGCGTATAATCTGATTAGGATAAAGAGGGGGATGAGTGGAAGACGGCGTTTAACACTCCGGAGGGACATTATGAGAACCTTGTCATGCCTTTTGGTCTGACTACTGCCCCGGCGGTGTTTCAACATTTTGTTAATGACATCTTTCGCCACCTTGTGGGGCAGTTTGTGGTCGTTTATTTAGATGACATCTTAATTTACTCGCCAGATCTTGTGTCTCATCAGGAGCATGTGAGACAGGTGTTGCAGATCTTGCGAGACAATAAACTGTACGCCAAATGGGAAAAGTGTGTATTCGCCGTACAGGAACTTCAGTTTTTGGGTTTTCTGGTGTCAGCTTCCGGTTTCCGTATGGACCCTGGGAAAGTGAGAGCAGTGCTTGAATGGGATCGGCCAGAGGATCTTAAGGCACTGCAGCGTTTCCTGGGGTTTGCTAACTACTACCGGAAATTTATTCGTAATTTCTCATCTGTTGTCAAACCTCTCACTGACATGACAAAAAAAGGGACGGATTTTTCTAGGTGGTCTGACAAAGCTTGTCAAGCATTTTCCTCCTTGAAAAAATGTTTTGCTTCGGCACCCATACTTATTCAACCTGATGCATCACAACCGTTCATTGTGGAGGTAGACGCGTCTGACGTAGGGGTGGGTGCGGTATTATCCCAAGGTCCGTCCCCTGGTAAATGGCATCCGTGCGCTTTCTTCTCTAAAAAATTGTCGTCCGCCGAGAGGAATTATGATGTCGGCAATAGGGAACTCTTGGCCATTAAGTTGGCTTTTGAGGAATGGCGTCACTTTTTGGAGGGGGCAGTCCACCCGGTCACCGTCATTACTGATCACAAGAACCTCCTGTATTTAGAATCCGCAAAGCGTCTGAATTCCAGACAAGCTAGATGGTCGTTGTTTTTTACCAGGTTTAATTTTGTCGTCACATATCGTCCTGGGTCAAAAAATGTTAAGGCTGATGCCTTATCTCGTAGTTTCCCAGGGCCGGGAAGACGGATGACCAGGTTCCTATCCTTCAGGAGGGAGTTGTGGTGTCGGCTGTATGCTCTGAGCTTGAGGAGGAGGTATTGGAGGCTCAGGGGGACGCCCCTGTAGGACCTCCAGGGAAACTGTTTGTTTCCAGATCAGTTAAGACAAAAAGTTATCGAGGCACATCATAATTCTGCTTTGGCAGGACACCCAGGGAGTAAAGCAACTGTGGATCTCCTTTCTCGTCGGTTTTGGTGGCCTAACTTAAATAAAGAGGTAGTAACTTTTGTCGCGTCCTGTGGGGTTTGTGCTCTCTCTAAGACCCCACATACCCGTCCGTCTGGGACCCTCTTACCTTTGAAAATTCCGGAGCGTCCATGGACTCATCTGTCTATGGACTTCATTACGGACCTCCCTCCGTCGTCAGGGAAAACTGTCATACTAGTTGTAGTTGACAGGTTCAGTAAGATGGCACATTTCATTGCTCTTCCTGCTCTTCCTAATGCTAAAACTCTGGCGCAGGTGTTCATTGGGGAGATTGTGAGACTTCACGGGTTGCCTTCTGATGTGGTGTCAGATAGGGGTCTCAGTTTGTGTCCAAATTCTGGAGGGCATTTTGTTCACGTCGGGGGATGCAATTGTCATTTTCCTCGGCTTTTCATCCGCAGACCAATGGTCAGACAGAGCGTCTGAATCAGAGCCTAGAGACATATCTTCGGTGTTTTGTCTCAGAGAACCAGGAGGACTGGTCTTCTTTCTTGCCGCTGGCAGAGTTCGCTCTTAACAATAGGCGGAGCGAGTCCACTGGTAAGTCCCCGTTTTTTGGGGCATATGGTTTTCATCCCCAGTTTTTGTACTTTCAATGGGGGGGCCCTTCTGGGGTTCCTGAGGAGGAATGATTCTCGTCGTCACTTGCTTCAGTGTGGAGAGGAGTGCTGAATAATCTGAGTGCTATGGGGAACCGTTACAAACGTATGGCTGATAGGAGGAGAGTGTCTGGTCCGGACCTTAGTGTGAACGATCTGGTATGGTTGTCTACCAAGAATATTAAACTCAAGGTTCCCTCCTGGAAACTGGGTCCCAGGTTCATCGGGCCGTACAGGATCAGTTCTATAATTAATCCTGTGGCATTTCGTCTGGACCTCCCTCCTACGTTTAAAATCCACAATGTGTTCCACAAATCGTTGCTTAAGAGGTACGTGGCGCCAGTTATACAGTCACCTCTACCTCCTCCTCCAGTGGTGGTCAATGGTAACTTGGAATTTCAGGTGTCGAAGATCATTGACTCACGTCTGAATCGCCGGTCCCTTCAGTACTTGGTTCATTGGAAGGGGTATGGTCCTGAGGAGAGGACGTGGGTTCCTGCGTCTGATATTAACGCAGATCGATTGGTTAGGACCTTCCACACAACTCACCCGGACAAACCTGGCCCTGAGGGTCCGGAGGCCCCTCGTAGAAGGGGGGTACTGTCATGGGTGTATCGCCACGAAGATCGTCGCGATTACACATTCTGACTTCTCGCAGCTGAGTTTCTGTTTCTTTGTGTTTGGCAGTGAGGGAGTTAATTCTACCTAGCTCTGTGCTAAGACTAGGTCCAGCCTCGCCCGGCTGCAGTTTGATTATGCACTAATTAGCTTCCTTTATATACCTGCCAGTCTGCTTGGGAGATGCCGGTGAAAGCATTCATACAGACCAGCAGATAGGATCGGTTCTGAGAAGACTTAAGCTAAGAGCTCCTTTGTGGTTTCTCCTCTCCTCGCTTATAGTTTATCTCCTAGACCTTTTGTGTTCCCTCTGTGTTTAAGTGTTGTATGCAAGACAGTATTTACTTTATCCCCTGTCTGTCTCGTTTGTCTTTACTGTTTATTAAGCGGTGACCTGCCCATATCCCTGTGGTGGTAATCAGGGTCCTTCTAAGGACTAGATTACAGTGGTCAGGGACTTATAGGAGATAGGGTTACGCTGGCGGCCTGGACCTCTGTACCATTAACAGTACCTCCAGGTAGAGGGACTAGTCAGGACCCCAGTTTAGGGTCAGTATAGACCCCGGTCCACCTCTAGCCTGAGACAGCGTGAAACAGATCCAGTATAGATCCTCAGTACTTCGGATATTATGTCAGGTAATACTATGTTATCAAATACTATATGTTCATGTTGATATAACCTATTTATATGGTATATAGAATGTTGTCCCACTTGATATAGATTACTGACATTATCTATAACTGTTATACAGCGTGATACTAGGTCACCGTAGGTCCCACGGCTGCTTCTAGTTGTGCGGTAAGTTTAGGGGTCTGCAACTTTTTAGTTCCCAACCTCTCTGGTGTTCGGCTGCCTTGTCTGTTTTTTGCTCCTGTCCTCCTCAGCTACCAAATCATAACAGTAATGTATCAGAAGGTACCAGGTGTTTATAGTATAGGGTAAAATTTAAATCTCCGTATATATTTCCAGAGTCACACACAGACGCTCTCTCAGTATGGATTTGACTGTAATACAAAAGGCATAAAAAAGGTACTGTATCAGAAGATGCCAGGTGTATATAGTGTTAGGGTCTGCGGAACGCACCTAATAGACATTGAAGAGAGCTGCGTTCGCAGCCCGGGGTCCACCGTGCAGGCGAAGCCTGCTGCTAGTAAGATGGCGAAAGTAGCGAACTCTGTTATCCCGCAGAGTCGCTAAAATAAACGCCGTAGCGCGCTGAGGCAGTTAGTGCGAACTCTGGTAATCCCCAGAGCCGCTAACGGGAATGCCACAGTGCTATATGGCGATAAGTATGAACTCACTTAACTTCAGTGAGCCGCAAAGTAAAACGCTAGGCACTGAACCAGCGTTGTAAAGCGTACCCTGTTGCGTCACAGAGCCGCTGAGAAACAGACTGTGTTCTGTTAGACTCACAGGGATACACAGATAACTGCTGTGCGGATAGCAGTCCATGATCATGCAGAAAGCAACGCAATCAAGCAATCTCCTCACCGGAGAAGTCGGTATTCTAGGGCTTATTTCAGCCAAGCCCTAACCACGTGCACCCAAATCTCCTCACCGGAGAAGCCGGTATTCTAGGTGCTTATTTCAGCCGAACCCTAACCACATGCGTACATGATCACACTGGCGCAAAGAACATAATGCAATTGATACTAGCGCATGGCGGCCCAGCCATGCCACCCTTTTATAGTAACAGCTACAGGACCTGCCAGAAAAAGGACCAATGAGAAACTGTTCCAAAACACATGTAGTTTCAGGACCTTCCTGGCGGACCAATAGGAGCTGCTGCAGTACGTGAACATGTGATCCCTGATCTCCAATGAGAGATCTTACCCTGGGCATGCTCAGAAGGGGAAACGCAGGACTTCGTCCCAAAGACGTCTGCTCCAGCACTGGCTGTAATGGAAGATCCAGAAGGGGCAGCAGCAAGTCTCTGCAAAGTATTGGAATGGGCAAGACGCTGGGACCGACGTCTCTGCTGAGCAGGTTCCACTGTGGACGGAGATGGATGGGGGACCACATCAGGACTGGTTTGAGACTCCTCTTGTGCAGCAGCGGGAACTCGAACCCTAACATATAGTATAGGGTAAAATTTAAATCTCCGTATATATTTCCGGAGTCACACACAGACGCTCTCTCAGTATGGATTTGACCATAATACAAAAGGCAGAAAAAAGGTACTGTATCAGAAGATACCAGGTGTATATAGCATAGGGGAAAATTTAAATCTCTGTATATATTTCAAGAGTAGTGTTGAGCGATACGATACCGCAAGTATCGGGTATCGGCCGATATTAGCTCTATCGGCCTTTCGATACTTTGTTTCGATATTTTCCATATATCGTATACCGGAATCGGAAGTTCCCATAATTCTTTGAGAGGCAATGTGATTTTAGTCAGCCAATGAGGAATCCTAAGAAGTGTGGGCACATCCTGTACTGCTGCGGTCATGTTAACTAATGGCATGGCTGTGATTGGATGCTGAAATGATGTCAGAATGCACTATAAAAGGCGCCGCCGCCATTTTAGCGTCACTGTGCTGTGAATTCAGTTAGGGACAGAACGCTGCTGTGCTGACTCTGAGGGACAGTTAGAGATTGCGATTTAGTGTAGTGTGCTTTAGGCAGGCTAGCACCAACCGCTGTGTAAAGCTTCCTTTTGCCTGCAGTGTTGTTTTAACAGCTCTGCAAGGTGTGTGTGAGTGCAGGTGACGCTGCAGTTTGCTCTGCATGCAATGCTGTCTGTAGGCATCTGCACGTGTCACTCAGACTCTTTTTTTTTTTCTTCAGTGTAATTCTTGCTGCTCCATGCAATTTAAATTTTAGTGTGACGCGCTTCCATCCGTATCCAATACATTGGTTGCAAACACTATAGAAGTAGACAAAGGAGTAGCCTTTCACAGATTGTGAACAGTTGTGTTTCAGTGTTCACTTCAGTCTGTGTTTTTTATTTTTTGAGTGCACATCACGCTCCAGTTACTTGTTCAAGCACTGCTGCTTGTACTCTGCTGAGCGTGTCTCAGTGCCTCATCCTTTTCATTTCTCTCCAATTGGTTCTGCTCCATTCCATTTAAAATAAATATAATCTATTAGTGTGACGCGCTTCCATCCGTATCCAATACATTGGTTGCAAACACTATAGAAGTAGACAAAGGAGTAGCCTTTCACAGATTGTGAACAGTTGTGTTTCAGTGTTCACTTCAGTCTGTTTTTTTATTTTTTGAGTGCACATCACGCTCCAGTTACTTGTTCAAGCACTGCTGCTTGTACTCTGCTGAGCGTGTCTCAGTGCCTCATCCTTTTCATTTCTCTCCAATTGGTTCTGCTCCATTCCATTTAAAATAAATATAATCTATTAGTGTGACGCGCTTCCATCCGTATCCAATACATTGGTTGCAAACACTATAGAAGTAGACAAAGGAGTAGCCTTTCACAGATTGTGAACAGTTGTGTTTCAGTGTTCACTTCAGTCTGTGTTTTTTATTTTTTGAGTGCACATCACGCTCCAGTTACTTGTTCAAGCACTGCTGCTTGTACTCTGCTGAGCGTGTCTCAGTGCCTCATCCTTTTCATTTCTCTCCAATTGGTTCTGCTCCATTCCATTTAAAATAAATATAATCTATTAGTGTGACGCGCTTCCATCCGTATCCAATACATTGGTTGCAAACACTATAGAAGTAGACAAAGGAGTAGCCTTTCACAGATTGTGAACAGTTGTGTTTCAGTGTTCACTTCAGTCTCTGCGTAATAACCACACTTAGGCCTTATAACTTTTCTGACTTTCTTTATCAATCTACCAAGATGAAGAAGTCAGTGAGTAAGGCACGTGGTCGTGGCCGTGGAGTTTCAGCAGGGAGAGGACGTGGGGATTCTGTGGCTGCTGCCACCCTCAGTGACACAGCATCCACCATTTATCCCCGTGAGCGTTCCTTTATGCGCACTTTGGTAGGAGCTCGGCGTGCCCCCCTGCTGCGGGAAGAACAAATTGAAGCCGTTGTTGGTTGGATGGCAGCCAATGCATCGACTTCAATTCCTTCCACCTCCTCTCAGGAACACAACACTGTTGAGCAACCATCTGTCTGTTCACCGCCTGTCAAATTGGCCAGGCAGTCAGAGAGTTCTGTACAGGAGCCAGCTGAGTCTCTGCTTCTGTTCTCAGAATCTGTTGGCTCGCAAACACGGGCACAGGCAAGCAGCATTCTGCAATTTGAAGAAGAGGGAGTATGCAGTGATGCGCAACAGCTGTGTCTCTCTCAATCTGAAGAGGCGGGTGAGCCAGTGCCGATGGACAGCACACCGCAGAACGCATCTCATGATGATGATGAGACTCAGGTGCCAGGTTTTGTGGAGCATGGTGCTGCCCAGACCATCCAACAGCAGCAGGTGTTGGAAGAGGGTAGTGGAGATGATGAAGTCCGAGACCCAACATGGCGTGAGCAACAGGAAGGTGGTGAGAGCAACTCTGAGGAAGAGATTGGCCCAACGGTACAAAGAGGAGGGAGAGGTAGGCTGCAGACTCGCTTGCCTGTAGCCTCCAGTTTGGCACGTGTTGGGAGCAGTTCTCTTACAAATGTCAAAATTGGCGCTCCCATGACTTGCACTGCGTGGTCCTTTTTGACAGACTTGTAGATGATATTTGCTATGTTCAATGCGAGCTGTGTAAGCAAAAAGTTAAAAGAGGTAAAAATATCAGTAACCTGAATACCACAAATATGTGGAAACATGTACGGACAAAGCACGTAGCTGAGTTACAAAGACACACTGGAGATGTAGGCCAACCTACAGCAGCACCTACATCTTCAGGTCGTGTTGGAGCCTCTACCTCCAGCTCACACACACCTGGTTCGGCTTCCTCACAGGATCTCCATGGAAGAACCTCGGTCACTGTTGTCCATAGACAAACTGTTATTCCACCCACAGCAGCAAGTTCACAGTCATCGTCACACTCCCAGACCACAAAACAGCCATCGGTACCACAGGCATGGGATAAAAGACGGCCATACTCGGCAAACCATCCACGAGCACAGGCTCTGAATGCTGGCATTGCAAAACTCCTGTCCCTTGAAATGCTGTCATTCAGGCTGGTGGAGACTGACAGTTTCAGGAACTTAATGGCATTGGCAGTCCCACAATATAATGTGCCAAGCCGATTTTATTTCAGCAGGCAAGCCGTCCCTGCTCTGCAAAAACATGTCGAGGGAAACATTAAACATGCGCTACTAAACGCCGTCAGTAGCAGGGTCCACCTGACCACCGATGCGTGGACCAGTACCCATGGCCAGGGACGATACCTTTCCCTCACTGCCCATTGGGTCAATGTTGTGGAGCCGGGTACAGATCTTGCCAGTGGCGCTGTATGTGTTCTGCCAACTCCAAGGATTGCAGGAATCCAGTCTGTACACATTGATTCCTCCTCCTACTCCAGTTCCTCAGAATCATCGCTGCACGAGCCGTCACGGTATACCTCCACATGGACCCGTGAACGCTTACCTGTTGCGACCAATATGAGCACAGCCGTGGCCAAACGTCAACAGGCCGTCCTGAAATTAATTTCCATGGGGAATCGAAGCCACACAGCGCAGGAGCTCTGGGATGCCATCAAGCAGGAGAGCGACGTGTGGTTTTTGTCAGCTAATCTCCAGCCAGGCTTGGTAGTGTGTGACAATGGCCGAAATCTGGTGGCAGCTCTGGGCCTTGGCAACCTCACTCACATACCATGTCTGGCACATGTGCTCAACTTGGTCGTGCAGAGTTTTTTGAGGGACTATCCGGATCTTGATGCACTGCTGCACAAGGTCCCCCTAGAGTGCGCTCACTTGCGACGTTCCAGCATGGCCAGATAGCGCATTGCAGCTGTGCAAGTCAGATTTCGCCTTCCTGAACATCGCATCATATGTGACGTACCCACCAGGTGGAATTCCACGTTACATATGTTGGAGCGGTTGTGTGAGCAGCAGCCAGCAGTAATGGAGTATCAGCTGCAACAGGCGCAATCAACTCGCAATTTGCGCCGTTCACACTTCACCACTACTGAGTGGGCCTCTATGAAGGACATCTGCGACGTTTTGCGTGCGTTTGATGTCTCAACGCAGATGGCGAGTGCAGATGATGCACTAGTCAGCATGACTGTCCCCCTTATCTGCCTGCTTCAGAAATCACTGAAAGCACTAAAGGAAGAGGTTTTGGAAGAGGTGGAGGATGAGGAGTCACAAATTCAATTACCTTCAGGACAGTCAGCGCAACGTGGTTCCTCACAAAGGGCTGGGCAGGGCTCACTTTGTGAGGAGGATGAGGAGGAGGAGGAGTCAATGGAGGAGGAAGAAATCCCTACAGAGGGAGGTACACAACGCTCTAGTCAGTATGTAGAGCGAGGGTGGGGTGATGCAGAGGAGGCAGAGATGACGCCTCTTCCAGAGGACAGCCTTTGTTGGCCAGTTGGGAGTCTGCAGCACATGGTTTATTTCATGCTTCAGTGCCTGAGAAACGAAAGCCGCATCGCCCACATTCTTACCACGTCAGATTATTGGGTGTACACCCTCCTAGACCCTCGCTACTGGGACAACTTACAAACCCTCACACCGGTGAACCGGGACCGTAAAATGCAGGAGTACCAAGACACACTGGTGCAATCCATACTGTTGTACATTCCAGCCGAGAGAGCTGCTGCTGCTACTGCTTTACAAAGCAGCTCTGTGCGTCGAGGCAGTGTAGACACCTCTACAACAAGAGGGAGCACAAGCAGCGCCTCTGCACAGGGCAAGAGCTGTATGTTACAAATGTGGCGAAGTTTTGTGACAGCGCCAGCAAGGTCTACACCATCCGAGACGGCTCCAGTCACCAGGAAGAAACGTTTCCGTAAGATGGTGACAGACTACTTGGCTTTCCCTCTAAGTGTACTCCCAGATGCCTCTTCCCCTTTCAAATTTTGGGTCTCTAAGTTGGATACATGGCCAGAGCTTAGCCAGTATGCATTGGAGGTGCTGGCTTGCCCTGCAGCCAGTGTATTATCTGAGCGCGTCTTTAGTGCTGCAGGTGGTGTAGTAACAGACCGTCGCATGCGACTATCCTCAGAGAATGTAGACCGGCTTACTTTTCTGAAAATGAACAAGGCATGGATCTCACCTGAATTTGCCTGTCCGTTTTCAGATTAAATAACTGTTTGGCAGCGTTTTCCATGTCTCCTGTTATGTTCATCTTTCTACCACCTGAACTCTACTCCCTGGGCTACAACACCGCCATTTGTTGCTCGTAAGTAATTGGCAGGGGTACTGACTCCTGGCCAGCCTGGTTACAGCACGACAGCTGTTTTCTGGCAGTGTGAACGTCAATTATCCTCCAATAAGTTGTACTGTCGTGTTGCATTCGGGTTAGCCGACTCTATGGTGCCTGCAGTTTAGGTGATTCCTATGTGTGCTGTGGGATATGTAAATAAAGGCTGTTTCCATTGTGACAATAGGACAAGCACCCACTGTAGGACTGTGTGATTCGGTAACTGCGGACGGCTTGCGTCCTGTCAACTTACATTTTCATGGGTGCGTTCTGCTACCCGTCCGGGGTCCAGTACCGTCAACTGGTTCTCCCCAGTGCCTTTGGCCTAGGTGCCTCCATCTCCGTATCCGAGTTCCACCAACGTCTGCTGGTCCTTGGTAGTGCTTTGGAGCACAGGTACCTCCTGCTTAGTAACCGTGTCACAGTAACGTCAGCTGGTACTCGGTTGTGACATTGCCTCTTTTCCTTCTGCACCCGTCCGGGGTCCAGTACCGTCAACTGGTTCTCCCCAGTGCCTTTGGCCTAGGTGCCTCCATCTCCGTATCCGAGTTCCACCAACGTCTGCTGGTCCTTGGTAGTGCTTTGGAGCACAGGTACCTCCTGCTTAGTAACCGTGTCCCAGTAACGTCAGCTGGTACTCGGTTGTGACATTGTCTCTTTTCCTTCTGCTACCCGTCCGGGGTCCAGTACCGTCAACTGGTTCTCCCCAGTGCCTTTGGCCTAGGTGCCTCCATCTCCGTATCCGAGTTCCACCAACGTCTGCTGGTCCTTGGTAGTGCTTTGGAGCACAGGTACCTCCTGCTTAGTAACCGTGTCCCAGTAACGTCAGCTGGTACTCGGTTGTGACATTGCCTCTTTTCCTTCTGCTACCCGTCCGGGGTCCAGTACCATCAACTGGTTCTCCCCAGTGCCTTTTGCCTAGGTGCCTCCATCTCCGTATCCGAGTTCCACCAACGTCTGCTGGTCCTTGGTAGTGCTTTGGAGCACAGGTACCTCCTGCTTAGTAACCGTGTCACAGTAACGTCAGCTGGTACTCGGTTGTGACATTGCCTCTTTTCCTTCTGCTGCCCCTCCGGGTTCTAGCACAGTCAGCTGGTCCTCGTTACTTCCATTGTCTCTTGCTCCATCTGATACCCGTCCGGGTTCCAGTAACGTCAGCTGGTTCTCGGAAATTAGACGTCCTTAAAGACCACCCAGAAGAAGATGACGACAACAAGGACGACGAGCATGAAGCCAACCAGCCTGAACACCATCACAAAGAAAAAATAAAAGATTACCCAGAAGAAGATCACCAACAGGACAAAGAAGGTTAAGACAAACTACAAGATACAGAACAAGAGACAGAAGAACAATAAGCAGAAGATCAAAAAGCAGAAGAACATGAAGTATAAGACCAAAATGAAGAGCAAAATATATGCTCTAAATTCTAAGCAGAAGAAGACTAAGCAGTGTATGGGGGTGAGTCCGTTCCTCCTCGTGGTGCCCCTGGAAAATGACTGCTGCTGCAGGCTAAACTGAACACGGACAAATACTATTGTAATTTAAATCTTTTGTGACAGCAAGAACGGAAGAATGACAAATTCATACTTTTACAGATTACAAGTACAGGAATCTCTGTCACAAATAAGAATATGATGAAGAAGAGGAAGAAGATGAAGAATTTGTATATGAAGAAGATTAATAGTTTAATAATAACAATATGAGTAATGTAAACAAAAACATGAATAGCAAGAAGTTTAAGAAGAAGATTAAGAAGGTGAAGATGAAGAATAATTTGATGAGAAAGATGATGCTGCTGAAGATTATGAAGGAGAAAGTGTGTCAAAAGTTAAAAAGGTGAAGAGCATGGAAGTTGTGAAACATACATATTTGCCAAAATAGAAAAAAGGTTAACAACATTGTCAATTTGTTCGTCAATCCAAACGTATTTGCAAAAAAAAATATATAATGCTATTCCAATGCATTGGGTTAAACATGTATGCCTTTATTGTCTCCTCAACCTCCCCCAATACATTCTACATTACTCTTTGTAGTTTTCCTTCATGTACAATTAACCAACAAGGCAAGAATGGGTTTTTTTTAATGTCGATATTTGGTTCCCATAGACTTACATGGGACTTCCGGTATCGGGTATCGCCGATATTTTAGTGATATCGGCGATACCATTCCGATCCGATATTTTTAGATATCGAGCAGTATCGCTCAACACTATTCAGGAGTCACACACAGACGCTCTCTCAGTATGGATTTGACCGTAATACAAAAGGCAGAAAAAAGGTACTGTATCAGAAGATACAAGGTGTATATACACTGTGTGCAGAATTATTAGGCAAATGAGTATTTTGATCACATTATCCTCTTTATACATGTTGTCCTACTCCAAGCTGTATAGGCTTGAAAGTCAACTGCCATTTATGTAAATCAGGTGATTTGCATCTCTGTAATGAGGAGGGGTGTGGTCTAATGACATCAACACCCTATATAAGGTGTGCATAATTATTAGGCAACTTCCTTGCCTTTGGCAAAAATCGGTCAGAAGAGAGATTTGACAGACTCTGAAAAGTCAAAAATTGTGAGATAATAATAATAATAATCTTTATTTATATAGCGCCATCATATTCCGCAGCGCTTTACAGTTTAACAGTTTCAAAACACAAGCCATAAGTAACAACGTTAACAATACAATAATTAAAGCAAAATAAGCCGTCCCTGCTCGTGAGAGCTTACAATCTACAATGAGGTGGGGGAAATACAAAAGTACAGTACAAGAGTGTATATACAATGGTGCATTTACAATGATGGTCCAGCCATCTTGAGGGAGTGAGGGAAGGATGGAGATAGTGAATGGGCTACACACACACACTTACACATAGAATGACTTTGATTAGTGAATGTGATAGGCTGCTCTGAACAAATGTGTTTTGAGGGAGCGCCTGAAACCATGCAAATTGTGGATAGTCCTAATGAGATGTCTTGCAGAGGGATGCAGCAGTCTTGAAATAGCCAAACTTTTGAAGCGTGATCACAGAACAATAAAGCGTTTCATGGCAAATAGCCAACAGGGTCGCAAGAAGCGTGTTGATAAAAAAGGCGCAAAATAACTGTCCATGAATTGAGGAAAATCAAGCGTGAAGCTGCCAAGATGCCATTTGCCACCAGTTTTTCCATATTTCAGAGCTGCAACGTTACTGGAGTATGAAAAATCACAAGGTGTGCCATACTCGGGGACATGGCCAAAGTAAGGAAGGCTGAAAAACGACCACCTTTGAACAAAAAACATAAGATAAAACGTCAAGACTGGGCCAAGAAATATGTTAAGACTGATTTTTCTAAGGTTTTATGGACTGATGAAATGAGAGTGACTCTTGATGGGCCATATGGATGGGCCCGAGGCTGGATCAGTTAAGGGCAGAGAGCTCCACTCCGACTTAGACGCCAGCAAGGTGGAGGTGGGTACTTGTATGGGCTGGTATCATCAAAGATGAACTTGTGGGACCTTTTCGGGTTGAGGATGGAGTGAAGCTCAACTCCCAGACCTACTGCCAGTTTCTGGAAGACATCTTTTTCAAGGAGTGGTACAGGAAGAAGTCGGTATCGTTCAAGGAAAACATGATTTTCATGCAGGACAATGCTCCATCACATGCATCCAAATACTCCACAGCGTGGATGGCCAGTAAAGGTCTAAAAGTAGAAAAAATAATAACATGACCCCCTTGTTTACCTGATCTGAACCCCATAAAGAACCTGTGGTCCCTCATAAAATGTGAGATCTACAGGGAGGGAAAACAGTACACCTCTCGGAACAGTATTTGGGAGGCTGTGGTGGCTGCTGCACGCAGGGCCGTATTTGCCACTAGGCACTCGTGGGCACGTGCCTAGGGCGGGACTCTGCGGGGGGCAGCACCTAAGCAAGACTTTTTTTTTTTTTTTTGGGCCTGGGGGTTGGCCCTCCCCTTGCTTCCCTCACCCCCCCATCATTATACTCACCTCCTCCTCCTGTTGCAGCTCCGCTGTTCCAGCGCTGATATCTCCTTCCTTCCTGTACTGAGCGTGCGGTCACTCGGTACCGCTCATTAAGCTCATGAATATGGGTGCCACTCCACTCTCATAGGCGTGGCACCCATATTCAAGAGATTAATGAGCGGTACCACGTGACCGCACGCTCAGTACAAGAAGGAAGGAGATGTCTGTGCTGGACCAGCGGAGCTGCAACAGGAGGAGGAGGTGAGTATAATGATGGGGGGGTGAGCGCTGGGCAGGGGCAGAGAGCGCTGGCTGAGGCAGAGTGAGTGCTGGGCTGGGGCAGAGTGAGCGCTGGGCTGGGGCAGAGTGAGCGCTGGGC
Source organism: Oophaga sylvatica (assembly GCA_033576555.1). Classification (NCBI taxonomy): domain Eukaryota; kingdom Metazoa; phylum Chordata; class Amphibia; order Anura; family Dendrobatidae; genus Oophaga; species Oophaga sylvatica. The sequence continues at coordinate 46,078 of JARQOD010005318.1, forward strand.
TGGGGCAGAGTGAGCGCTGGGCTGGGGCAGAGTGAGCGCTGGGCTGGGGCAGAGTGAGCGCTGGCTGGGGCAGAGTGAGCGCTGGGCTGGGGCAGAGTGAGCACTGGGCTGGGGCAGAGCGAGCACTGGGCTGGGGCAGAGTGAGTGCTGGAGCAGGGTGAGCGCTGGGGCAGAGTGAGCGCTGGCTGGGGCAGAGAGAGCGCTGGGCTGGGGCAGAGTGAGCGCTGGGCTGGGGCAGAGTGATCGCTGGGCTGGGGCAGAGTGAGCGCTGGGACAGAGTGAGCGCTGGGGCAGAGTGAGCACTGGGCTGGGGCAGAGTGAGCGCTGGGCTGGGGCAGAGTGAGCGCTGGCTGGGGCAGAGTGAGCGCTGGCTGGGGCAGAGTGAGCGCTGGCCTGGGGCAGAGTGAGCGCTGGCTGGGCAGAGTGAGCACTGGCCTGGGGCAGAGTGAGCGCTGGCTGGGGCAGAGTGAGCGCTGGCCTGGGGCAGAGTGAGCGCTGGGCCTGGGGTAGAGTGAGCGCTGGGCCTGGGGTAGAGTGAGCGCTGGGCCTGGGGTAGAGTGAGCGCTGGGCCTGGGGTAGAGTGAGCGCTGGGGCAGAGTGAGCGCTGGGGCAGAGTGAGCGCTGGGGCAAAGTGAGCTCTGGGGCAGAGTGAGTGCTGGGGCAGGGGGGGTGAGCGCTGGGGCAGGTGAGCGCTGGGCTGGGGCAGAGTGAGCGCTGGGGCAGAGTGAGCTCTGGGGCAGAGTGAGTGCTGGTCAGGGGGGGTGAGCGCTGGGGCAGGTGAGCGCTGGGCTGGGGCAGAGTGAGCGCTGGGGCAGAGTGAGCTCTGGGCAGAGTGAGTGCTGGGCAGGGGGGGAGCGCTGGGGCAGGGTGAGCGCTGGGCGGCGTGGGCTGGCAGAGTGAGCGCTGGCTGGGGCAGAGTGAGCGCTGGGCTGGGGCAGAGTGAGCGCTGGGCAGAGTGAGCGCAGGGCTCAGGCAAGTGAGCGCTGGGCTGGGGCAGGGTAAGCACTGGGCCTGGGGGCTGAGTGAGCGCTGGGCTGTGGCAGAGTGAGCGCTGGGCTGGGGCAGAGTGAGCGCTGGGCTGGGGCAGAGTGAGCGCTGGCTGGGCAGGTGAGCACTGGCTGGGCAGAGTGAGCGCTGGCCTGGGGCAGAGTGAGCGCTGGCGTGGGGCAGAGTGAGTGCTGGCCTGGGTAAGTGAGAGCTGGGCTGGGCAGAGTGAGCGCTGGGCTGGGGCAGAGTGAGCGCTGGGCAGAGAGAGTGCTGGGGCAGGGGGGTGAGCACTGGGGCAGGTAGCGCTGGGCCTGGGGCGAGTGAGCGCTGGGGCAGAGTGAGCGCTGGGGCAGAGTGAGCGCTGGCTGGGCAGAGTGAGTGCTGGGCTGGGGCAGAGTGAGCGCTGGCTGGGGCAGAGGAGCGCTGGGCTGGGCAGAGTGAGCGCTGGGCTGGGGCAGAGCGAGCACTGGGCTGGGGCAGAGTGAGTGCTGGAGCAGGGTGAGTGCTGGGGCAGAGTGAGCGCTGGCTGGGGCAGAGGAGCGCTGGGCTGGGGCAAGTGAGCGCTGGGCGGGGCAGGTGACGCTGGGCTGGGGCGAGTGAGCGCTGGGCAGAGTGAGCGCTGGGGCAGAGTGAGCCTGGGCTGGGGCAGAGTGAGCGCTGGGCTGGGGCAGAGTGAGCGTGGGCTGGGGCAGAGTGAGGCTGGGTGGGGCAGAGTGAGCGTGGCTGGGGCAGAGTGAGCGCTGGCTGGGGCAGAGTGAGCGCTGGCTGGGGCAGAGTGAGCGCTGGCCTGGGGCAGAGTGAGCGCTGGCTGGGGCAGAGTGAGCGCTGGCTGGGGCAGAGTGAGCGCTGGCTGGGGCAGAGTGAGCGCTGGCCTGGGGCAGAGTGAGCGCTGGCTGGGGCAGAGTGAGCGCTGGCTGGGGCAGAGTGAGCGCTGGGCTGGGGCAGAGTGAGCGCTGGGCTGGGGCAGAGGAGCAGGGGCTGGGGCAGAGTGAGGCTGGGGAGGTGAGCGCTGGGGCAGAGTGAGCGCTGGCTGGGGCAGAGTGAGCGCTGGGCTGGGGCAGAGTGAGCGCTGGCTGGGGCAGAGTGAGCGCTGGGCTGGGGCAGAGTGAGCGCTGGGGCAGAGTGAGCGCTGGGGCAGAGTGAGCCTGGGCTGGGGCAGAGTGAGCGCTGGGCTGGGGCAGAGTGAGCGCTGGCTGGGGCAGAGTGAGCGCTGGCTGGGGCAGAGTGAGCGCTGGCCTGGGGCAGAGTGAGCGCTGGCCTGGGGCAGAGTGAGCGCTGGCTGGGGCAGAGTGACGCTGGCTGGGCAGAGTGAGCGCTGGCTGGGGCAGAGTGAGCGCTGGCCTGGGGCAGAGTGAGCGCTGGCTGGGCAGAGTGACGCTGGCCTGGGGCAGAGTGAGCGCTGGGCCTGGGGTAGAGTGCGCGCTGGGCCTGGGGCAGAGTGAGCGCTGGGGCAGAGTGAGCGCTGGGGCAGAGTGAGCTCTGGGGCAGAGTGAGTGCTGGGGAGGGTGAGCGCTGGGCTGGGGCAGAGTGAGCGCTGGGGCAGAGTGAGCTCTGGGGCAGAGTGAGTGCTGGGGCAGGGGGGGTGAGCGCTGGGCCTGGGGCTGAGTGAAGGCTGGGGCAGAGTGAGGGCTGGGGCAGAGTGAGGGCTGGGCGGTGGGCATGGC
>JARQOD010005319.1:0-48708 GCA_033576555.1 Oophaga sylvatica
TCACAATATTTTTTCCCTCTGTGAGACCATACAATTTTTAGGCCGGTATACTGTTATGTTACGGTAGCTGAGGATGCGGTAAAAAGGAAATACAACCAGAGCAGTTGGAATCTATGAGATTGCAGTACCCTGACTAACCACCGAAACTAGAGGCAGCCGTGGACGTTCCTACGTTGGTCCTAGATGCCTCGTCACAGCCTGAGAAACTAACTACACCTAAAGATAGAAATAGGAAAGCTATCTGCCCCGGAGCAGAACCCCAAAGATAACAGAAAGCCCCAAACATGTAATGGCGGTTAGACAAGAGAAATACTGACAAAGAAAGAAAATATATGAGCAAACCTGGGCCCAAACTATCTAAATAGAAAAGGATAGGAAGGGTACTTACTGCAATCCCAGAAAACCCTGAAAAACACCAACTCTACTAATTTCAAAATCACCTGAGATAACACGACCTCTACCACCTAAATTAGTTCTCTGGTGTAACAAAATCAAACAGCACCACTGAAAAAACTGGAAAAAGCAAAAGAACAAAACTCAGTGGCTGAACTAAACTGAGGGGGCAGAAGCCCCCGAGGGGACCCTGAAGGCCCCCAAAGAAGTGCAGGACAAAATGCAAAAATATAGCACAAACACAAAAGAAGCAAAAGTCTTTCTGTAAGCAGGGATGCAGACACGACACAGCAGGCTACAAGGAAACTGAATGAAGGATTCAGACCAAACAATTGATCACCGCAACCCTGAGGGAAAATGACTCCCTTATATAAGACCATCAGTAACACCTGATTCCCAGTCCTCACAATCTTCACTAGCACCGCTTGCAACCACCAGAGGAGCCTCTGCTCAGAACTCATCTCAAACCCACTCACAACACTTACCCCACCGGGGTATGTAACCATGAGCCCTCACTCTTTATCATTGCCTTGCAACCATCACTCTGACCTGTTCATCCAGGGATTGTGGTCTGGATTCTAACTACTTTAGTCTCTTTTTGTGGCCCTGAACCAAGACTCTTCCTCTTGGATATGTGACCTGACCTGGACCTTGAGCTCTTCATTCTGGGATTCTGACTGTGGGCTCATTATCCTTGATTTGTGACCCTATACTGGGCTCTTCATCCTAGGTTTGTGATCTTGTCCCTGGACTCTTCATCCTGTACTTGTGAACCTGACCCTGGGCTTTTACTTTTGAGCTTGTGACTCTTGACTTTGGGCCCTTTTTTCCTGGACTTGTGAACCTGACCCTGGTCTTTTTGTCTTGGGTTTGTGACCCTGACTCTTCATCTTGGACTTATGACCATGACCTTAGACGCTCCATACTGGATTTGTGACCCTTACCCTGGACTCTTTCTACTGACTTGTGACCCTGAACCTAGGCTCTTCATTTTGGGATTTGTGACCCTGGCTTTTCATTCTAGTCTTATGACATTGATCCTAGACTCTTAGTCTTGTACTTGTGACTCTCACCCTTGGCTATTCATCGCAAATTTGAGATCCTGGGCTCTTCCCCCTGGACTTGTGACCCTGGCTCTTCCTCCCGGACATGTGACCTTGGCTCTTCATCTGAACCTTTGCTGTTCTTCCTGTACTTGTGACCCTGACCCTGGCTCTTCCTTCTGGACTTGTGGTCCTGACCCTGGCTATCCTCCTTGATTTGTTACCCTGGCTTTGGCTCTTCCTCCTGGCGTGTGACCTTGGCTCTTCATCTGACCCTTTGCTTTTCCTCCTGTACTTGTGGCCCTGACGCTGAATCTTCCTTCTGGACTTGTGTCCTAACCCTGCCTATTCTACTGGATTTGTTACCCTGACTTTGGCTCTTCATCCTGCACTTATGACCCTGATCCTGTCTCTTGCAACTCTCAATCCCCGACTTTTCACACTTGTCTTACAGTTTTGCATCTGCTTCTCTCGATTACTTAGTAGAGTCTAGCGCTCTTACAGAGGTCTCGTTAGACTGCTGTCCAGTGTAAATGTTCTCTTATATTTTATAGCTGGAAGTTATGATATCTACTCTTCATTTTCGTATAGTACCACCCTGTTATGTTATTGTGTTTTTTCCTATAGATGGGGCTCACTACACACGCAGCTGCTGTTGGGGAATAAGGGTATAATGTTACCCGCGTGCTGTAATTTGAGGCTGGGTCACACGTACATACTCTGACCCTCTGTCACTTACATCCCCCTCCACATCAGATAGGACAGTCTGACCTCACCGCACAGCAGGGCTGGACAGCTACCAGTTGTGGGGTCCGGTTAGCAGGGAGGTGGCTCTAGAATAGGGGGGCCCGATTATAAATCATGCACCTGACTAGCGACAACGTCCCCGACCCTAGATAAGTGCAATGTCGACTCTTATTAATACATTACCTGGAGCTCCCCGTCCAGTCCCCATACCACCGATGCATCACAGGCTGCCACGTCCCATAGATCTCCCTGAGACTCCGCCTCCAGAGTCCAATGTAAATGACAGGAGAAGTTACAAGTGTGATGACCGCTCTTTGCTCCCTGATCTCACTGCAGAGCTGTGTGTGATTGTCACTGACACATTTGCAGCTTCCACCTTGGAGGAGCCCGTACAATACACCGCACGGTCTGGAGGTGGAGTCTCCGGGAGATCTTTGTCCTGCCCATAGATCTGAACAGCTCATTTACATTTAAGAAAAATGTTTATTTCTATGGAATAAGACATGGGATTGCAGATATCAAGGTATCATTTTATTTAGCTAGAGGCAGCGCTCAAAGAGCCTAGATGCAGTGCGGAAGAGTCTAGAGGTAGTGCAGAAAGGGCCTAGAGGTAGTGCATGAAAAGCCTAGAGGCAGTGTAGAAAGGGCCTAGAGGTAGTGCAGTAAGGCCTAATGATTTGGAGTGACTGACCTAGTGTGACACCACCCAATGGTTGGTGGGTCACCAAACGGCACAACAAACAAGGAACACCAGGGACACAATAACAACGGTAACCCTGCCGATAGGGAATGGGAAATGGACACCTCCTGCACTCACCTAAGGATGTGCCCTGATCCCCTATCGTCCCTATACGGGTTTTTTTCACCCCGTCGCGAAGCAGGATACCTAAACCCTCACTTGCCCTGCACCTATCCCTAAGTAGGGAGCTGCCAGTGAGAGCACTAGTCCCACCACTGCACTAATACAACAAGAAGGAAAGGAAAGACAACAAGGGACAAGGCAAGAAAAACACCACACTTCGCTTTATTGCACTGCTGCGAAGCTCCACACCACAGATATCAACAGCAATAGGACCTTAACACCAAATGTGGTAGGCACCAGAGAGCTGCTCCTTCTAGGCTGGTCTACAGAAAGGACCCGCTGATGCATCAGGTGACCTTTTAAAGGATGTGGAGTGGTCATCACCCAAATCAGCTGACCCCAGCAGCACTGCAGTAACACCAGCAGTTCAGCGGGAAAAAACTGGCATTACCCCCGATGGCCTGGAAGAAAAAAAAGTTTTAATCTGAGAAGCCAGATCTGCCACAGATCCAAATATGGATCGTGACACCTAGAGGCAGCACTGTAAGAGCCTAGAGGTAGTGCAGAAAGGGTCTAGAGGTAGTGCATGAAAAGCCTAGAGGTAGTGCAGGAAAAGCCTAGAGGCAGTGTAGAAAGGGCCTAGAGGTAGTGCAGAAAGGCCTAATGTTACGGAGTGACTGACCTAATGTGACACCACCCAATGGTTGGTGAGTCACCAAATGGCACAACAAACAAGGAACACCAGGGACACAATTACAATGGTAGGACCTGCCGATAGGGAACGGGGAAATGGACACCTCCTGCATTCACCTAATGATGTGCCCTGATCTCCCTATCGTCCCTATACGGGTTCTTTCACCCCGTCGCCAAGCAGGATACCTTAACCCTCACTTGCCCTGCTTTTATCCCTACATAGGGAATTGGCAAGTGAGAGCACTGATCCCACCGCTGCACTAATACAACATAAGGTAAGGATAGACAGACACCAAAAGGAACGAGGTAAAAAAAACATGCAAGACTTAGCTTTCTCCTGCAAATCTCCACACAGCAGGATAAAGTCACCAGATCAATGTAATAGCTGAAGCACCACTGCGCCTAGGAAGCTCCTGTCTCCAGCTAGGTTGGTCTCCAGAAAGACCTGTATAACCAACAGTCAGCTGATGCATCAGGTGACCTCTTGAAGGATGGTGGGAGTGATCACCACCCACATCAGCTGACCCTAGCAGCACTACAATTCCACCAGCAGGCCAGCGGGGAAAAAACTGACATTATCCCCCGATGGCCTGGAAGAAAAAAAAGTTTTAATCTGAGAAGCCAGATCTGCCACAGATCCAAAAATGGATCGTGACACCTAGAGGCAGCACTGTAAGAGCCTAGAAGTAGTGCAGAAAGGGTCTAGAGGTAGTGCAGGAAGATCCTAGAGGTTTTACTAGAAGAGCCTAGAGGTAGTGCAGAAAGAGCCTTGAGGTAGTGCAGAAAGGGCTTAGAAGTAGTGCAGAAAGGCCTAGAGGCAGCACTGTAAGGGCCTAGAGATAGTGCAGGAAAAGACTAGAGGTTTTACTAGAGGAGCCTTGAGGTAGTGCAGAAAGAGCCTTGCGGTAGTGCAGAAAGGGCCTAGAGGTAGTGCAGAAAGGCCTAGTGCAGCACTGGAAGAGCCTAGAGGTAGTGCAGAAAGTGCCTAGAGGTAGTGCAGAAAAAGCCTAGAGGTAGTGCAGAAAGGGCATAGAGGTAGTGCAGAAAGGGCCTAGAGGTAGTGGAGGCAGAGCCTAGATGTAGTGCAGAAAGGGCCTAGAGGTAGTGCAGAAAGTGCCTAGAGGTAGTGCCAGAAAAACCTAGAGGTAGTGCATAAAGGGCCTAGAGGCAGTGCAGAAAGGGCCTAGAGGTACTGCAAAAAGGGCCTAGAGGTAGTGCTGGAAAAACCTAGAAGTAGTGCAGAAAGGGCCTAGAGGTAGTGCAGAAAAGGCTTAGAGGTAGTGCAGAAAAAGCCTAGAGGTAGTGCTGGAAAAACCTAGAGGTAGTGTAGAAAGAGCCTAGAGGTAGTGCAGAAAAAGCCTAGAGGTAGTGCAGAAAGGGCCTAGAGGTAGTGCGGGAAAAGTCTAGAGGTGGTGCAGAACGGGCCTAGAGGTAGTGCACAAAGAGCCTAGAGGTAGTGCAGAAAAGGCCTAGAGGTAGTGCAGAAAAGGTCTACAGGTAGTGCAGAAAGAGCCTAGAGGTAGTGCTGGAAAAACCTAGAGGAAGTGCAGAAAGAGTCTAGAGGTAGTGCAGAAAAGGCTTAGAGGTAGTGCAGAAAAAGCCTAGAGGTAGTGCTGGAAAAACCTAGAGGTAGTGTAGAAAGAGCCTAGAGGTAGTGCAGAAAAGGCCTAGAGGTAGTGCAGAAAGGGCCTAGAGGTAGTGCGGGAAAAGTCTAGAGGTGGTGCAGAAAGGGCCTAGAGGTAGTGCACAAAGAGCCTAGAGGTAGTGCAGAAAAGGCCTAGAGGTAGTGCAGAAAAGGTCTACAGGTAGTGCAGAAAGAGCCTAGAGGTAGTGCTGGAAAAACCTAGAGGAAGTGCAAAAAGAGTCTAGAGGCAGTGCAGAAAGGGCCTAGAGGTAGTGCAGGAAGAGCCTAGAGGTAGTGTAGAAAGAGTCTAGAGGTAGTGCAGAAAGAGCCGAGAGGTAGTGCAGAAAGGGCCTAGAGGCAGCATTGTAAGAGCCTAGAGGTAGTGCAGAAAGGGCCTAAAGGTAGTGCAGGAAGAGACTAGAGGTTTTACTAGAAGAGCCTAGAGGTAGTGCAGAAAGAGCCTTGAGATAATGCAGAAAGTGCCTAGAGGTAGTGCAGAAATGGCCTAGAGGTAGTGCACAAAGGGTCTAGAGGTAGTAAGAAAGGGCCTAAAGGTAGTAAAGAAAGGGCCTAGAGGCAGTGCAGAAAGATCCTAGAGGTAGTGCAGAAAGGGCCTAGGGGCAGTGCAGAAAGGGCCTAGAGATAGGGTAGAAAGTGTCTAGAGGTAGTGCAGAAGGAGCCTAGAGGTAGTGAAGAAAAGGTCTAGAGGTAGTGCAGAAAGGCCTAAGGCAGTGCAGAAAGGACCTAGAGGTAGTGCAGAAAGGGCCTAGAGGTAGGCAGAAAAGCCTAGAGGTAGTGCAGAAAGGGTCTACAGGTAGTGCAGGAAGAGCCTAGAGGTAGTGATGGAAAAGCCTAGAGGTAGTGCAGAAAGGAGCTAGAGAAAGTGCTGGAAAAGCTGTGATGAACGTGCACACGGTCCGCCACACGGTAGCCCGGGGTATCACGGCTTGTGATCCCTCCGTTGCCACAAATGTGACGAAAACGCGCACACATACGACGGCTGCTGCCGTCCGACCCAATGTGTCAGGAATAATCTGCAGGGATTTATAATTATCCCACTTCCACTTAGGAACTTGCAGCTCTCTGGCGCCCCCTTACCCTCAGGTCAGTCAGGGAACTGCACCTAGGATAATTAGTCGCCAGACAGGCCACTTGGATGTGTGCTGGCTATTGGGCACGCTGCAGTGAGGGAATTATAATTACTCCGGACCGCAGCCAGGCAATACACTTATAAAACCCGCTCCGTCACTGCCAACGCCACCCAATAGGTTAACACTTTACACCCCTTCCTTTTAGCTGCCACCAGCTATGATTTACTTAATGAACAATTTATCAAGAGGGTCCGTAGCAACCCCAAATCAGTAGCGTAGTACTTCAGGCACGTGCAAAATCGTTTATAGAGCAGGAGAACCAAACTAATAATTTTATAGGTTTATTCCTAAGATGCAGGCAGTGTTATACAGTTTAAAAAGATGTAACTAGCTGAGGCAATACAGTTATGTACAATACAGTTAAAAATAAAACAGGATTAAAGGTGAAAAACTTACATGGTACTTAGCAGTTACAGGCAAGACAGGCTGGGGGAGGAGCCACACGTCATAGTTCATTTGCAGATCTGTTATTCACGTCATCACAGCCTGGAATGACTAGGGGGGCTAAGTGCAGGACTTATACCACGTGGGCTGGTGACCTCACAAAAGGGGATGGTTTTCTGGCCACCTCCCCGGGCTAGAAGTTCTAGCTTTAAGTTCTGGAAGATCATAAGGACCATACCTCATCCTGGGAACCTAGCAGAATAATGGCAGACCTATCAGTGATCTTACTTTGAAATGACTGTTCAAATGAGCCCAAACTTGGGTGAGATAGTTCATGGTGCATCCGAGAATTCCATTTCTCGGGTTCTGTTGGAGTTACGGGTTCACCAGTACCACGGGAACGACGCCTGATGGACGCATGATTCAAAACAGCAGGTGCCGTGTTTCTATCATAAGCTCACGGCATATTATAGACAGATGATTAGATTACCACTTTATAGAATGGGAGCAGAGAAAGCTGAGCTTGAAGACAAAGGAAATTCCTGAGGAATTCCTGAGGTGGGGGAATGAGAGGGGTGGCTTTGCTCTGTGCTGGCAAAACGATGGGGGTCGTAGTTCTATGTGGAAAGTTCTAGAACAGCACAAGTAATGGAGCTTCCAGTATCATCACAAAAGCCTAGAGGCAGTGCAGAAATGGCCTAGAGGTAGTGCACAAAGGGTCTAGAGGTAGTAAAGGGCCTTGAGGCAGTACAGAAAGGACTTAGATGTAGTGCAGAAAGGGCCTAGATGTAGTGCAGAAAGGGCCTGGGGGTAGTGCAGAAAAGGCCTAGAGATAGGGTAGAAAGTGTCTAGAGGTAGTGCAGAAAGAGCCTAGAGGTAGTGCAGAAAAGGCCTAGAGGTAGTGCAGAAAGGCCCTAGAGGCAGTGCAGAAATGGCCTAGAGGTAGTGCAGGAAGGGCCTAGAGGTAGGGCAGGAAAAGCCTAGAGGTAGTGCAGAAAGGGTATAGAGGTAGGACAGTAAAAGCCTAGAGGTAGTGCAGAAAGGGTCTAGAGGTAGGACAGGAGAAGCCTAGAGGTAGTGCAGAAAGGGTCTAGAAGTAGTGCAGGAAGAGCCTGGAGGTTTTAATAGAAGAGCCTAGAGGTAGTTTAGAAAGAGACTTGAGGTAGTTCAAAAAGGGCCTAGAGGTAGCGCTGGAAAAGCCTAAAGGAAGTGCAGAAAGGGCCTAGAGGTAGTGCAGGAAGAGCCTAGAGGTAGGGCTGGAAAAACCTAGAGATAGTGTTGGAAAAGTCTAGAGGTAGTGCAGAAAGGGAATAGAGGCAGCGCAGAAAGGGCCTAGAGGTAGTGCAGGAAGAGCCTAGAGGGAGTGCTGGAAAAGCCTAGAGATAGTGCTGGAAAAGCCTGGTGTTATGTTTCGGTAACTGAGGAGAAATAGCAAAAAAATAGCAAAAGCGGTAATACACCAGAGAGGCTGGAACCTATTGGATTGCAGTAACCTGAACTAACCACACAACTAGAGGTAGCCGTGGAGCGTTCCTACGGTGATCCTAGACGCCTCGTCACAGCCTGAGAGATAACTACACCTAAAGGCAGAAAGATGAAAGCTATCTGCCCCAGAGCAGATCCCCAAAGAAAATAGGAAGCCCCCAAACATGTAATGGCGGCTAGACAAGAATAAAGCACGGACACAGACAGAAAATAGAATGAGCAAACGCTGGGGCCCAATCTGTCTAGAAAGAAAAGTACAGGAAAGAATTCTGACTGCAATCCAACAAAACCCTAACAAAAATACCAACACTTCTGATTGCCAAAAAACCTGAGATCACACGATCTCATCCACCTAAAATCAGATCTCTGGTGTAACAAAACGCTATTCAGCAAATAAAAAGTAACAAAAAAGCAAAGCAAAAGTGCAGACACAAACGGAGCACCATTGCAGCGCCAGACCCCCAAAAGGGACAGGCTGCAGTCCACTGCAGGCAGCAAACCAGCAGAGAAAATCAAACAGAGGAAAAAAAACAGCAAACACTTATCTGAAGGAGAGCAGGAAACTAGCAGTGCTTCAAGCAAGACCAGAAGGAACAATTGATAACCAGCAAGGCTGCTGGGAACTCAGGGCACTTATATCCTACCATTCAGCGCCAGCTGAAGGCCATTCAGTAATCAGTTCATTACCCTCAGCAACCACCAGAGGGAGCCCCAGCCCAGAAGCCGCCTCCAGCATATTCACAACAGCCTGGAGGTAGAGCAGAAAGGGAATAGAGACAGTGCAGAAAGATAGTAAATTGCCTAGAGGAAGTGCAGCAAGGGCCTAGAGGTAGTGCAGAAAGGGCCTAGAGATAGGGTAGAAAGTGTCTAGAGGTAGTGCAGAAAGAGCCTAGAGGTAGTGCAGAAAAGGCCTAGAGGTAGTGCAGAAAGGCCCTAGAGACAGTGCAGAAAGGGCCTAGAGGTAGTGAAGGAAGGGCCTAGAGGTAGGGCAGGGCAGGATAAGCCTAGAGGTAGTGCAGAAAGGGTCTAGAGGTAGTGCAGGAAGAGCCTCGAGGTAGTGCAAAAAGGGCCTAGAGGTAGCGCTGTAAAAGCCTACAGGAAGTGCAGAAAGGGCATAGAGGCAGTGCAGAAAGGGCCTAGAGGTAGTGCAGAAAGGGCCTAGAAGCAGTGCAGAAGGGGTCTAGAGGTAGTGCAGGAAAAGCCTAGAGGTAGTGCAGAAAGAGCCTAGAGGTAGTGCAGGAAGAGCCTAGAGGTAGTGCAGGAAAACCTAGAGGTAGGACTGGAAAAGCCTAGAGATAGTGTTGGAAAAGTCTAGAGGCAGTGCAGAAAGGACCTAGAGATAGTGCTGGAAAAGCCTAGAGGTAGAGCAGTAAGGGAATAGAGGCAGTGCAGAAAGGGCCTAGAAACAGTGCAGAAGGGGTCTAGAGGTAGTGCAGGAAAAGCCTAGAGGTAGTACAGAAAGAGCCGACAGGTAGTGCAGAAAGGGCCTAGAGGCAGCACTGGAAGAGCCTAGAGGTAATGCAGAAAGGGCCTAGAGGTGGTGCAGGAAGAGCCTAGCGGTTTTACTAGAAGAGCTTAGAGGTGCAGATAGAGCATTAGGGCAGTGAAGAAAGGGCCAAGAGGTAGTTCAGAAAGAGCCTAGAGGTAGTGCAAAATGGACTATAGGTAGTGCAGAAAGGGCCTAGATGTAGTGCAGAAAGAGCCTAGAGGTAGTGCAGAAAAGTCTTAGATGTGGTGAACAAAAGGTCTAGAGGTAGTGCAGAAACTGCTTAGAAGCAGTGCAGAAAGGGCCTAGAGGTAGTGCAGGAAGAGCCTACAGGTTTTAGTAGAAGAGCCTAGAGGTAGTGCAGAAAGGGCCTAGAAGAGGTAATGCAGAAAGAACCTAGAGGTAGTGCAGAAAGAGCCTAGAGGTAGAGCAGAAAGACCCTAGATGTAGTGCAGAAAGGACCTCGAGATGGGACAGAAAGGACCTAGGGGTAGTGCAGAAAGGACCTAGGGGTAGTGCAGAAAGGGCCTAGAGGCAGTCCTCTAAGAATCTAGAGAGAGTGCAGGGAGGTACTAAAGGCAGTGCTGGAAGAGCCTAATGATAGTGCTAGAAAGGCTTAGAGGTAGTGTTGAAAGCACCTAATGATAGAGCTAGAAAGGCCTAGATGTAGTGCTGGAAGAACCTTATGATACTGCTACAAAGACCTAGAGGTAGTGCTGGAAGAGCCAAATGATAGTGCTAGAAAGGCTTAGAGGTAGTGCTGGAAGAACCTAATGATAGTGCTAGAAAGGCCTAGTGGTAGTGCTGGAAGAACCTAATGATAGTGCTAGAAAGGCCTAGAGGTAGTGCTGGAAGAACCTAATGATAGTGCTAGAAAGGCCTAGTGGTAGCGGTGGAAGAGTCGAGAGATGGTCTTCAAGTCATTAGCGACTTTGTATTGATAAGTGTTTGTGGTCAGATGTTGAAGTTTTAGATATATCTGGTAACGCACGCTGTTTACCTGGAAATGTCATTGTTCATCTCGTGTCTCAAATTGAAATCTCTCAGAGTCTACATCTTCTCTTCAGGATATTAATTTACTGACGGCTTGTGGTCAGTGCAGAAGGTCACGGACAGAGAACAGAACACCCTGTGGAGTAGCCCAGGTCCTAAGGAGAGGACATCAGACACTGCATATGAAGAGGTGAGTCTAGGGGTCCGGTGTAGATAGTCCAGAGGGTGGGACATCAGACACAGGACTATGAAGAGGTGAGTCCGGGGTCCAGTGTAGATAGTCCAGAGGGTGGGACATCAGACAAAGGACTATGAAGAGTGAGTCCGGGGTACGGTGTAGTTAGTCCAGAGGGTGGAACATCAGACACAGGACTATGAAGAGTGAGTCCAGGGGTCCAGTGTAGATAGTCCAGAGGGTGGGACATCAGACAAAGGACTATGAAGAGTGAGTCCGGGGGGCGGTGTAGATAGTCCAGAGGGTGGGACATCAGACAAAGGACTATGAAGAGTGAGTCCGGGGTACGGTGTAGATAGTCCAGAGGGTGGGACATCAGACACAGGACTATGAAGAGGTGAGTCCGGGGTCCAGTGTAGATAGTCCAGAGGGTGGGACATCAGACAAAGGACTATGAAGAATGAGTACAGGGTACGGTGTAGATAGTCCAGAGGGTGGGACATCAGACACAGGACTATGAAGAGTGAGTCCGGGGTACGGTGTAGATAGTCCAGAGGGTGGGACATCAGACAAAGGACTATGAAGAGTGAGTCCGGGGTACGGTGTAGATAGTCCAGGGGGTGGGACATCTGTGTCGACCCGCCACCACAATTGTGGGTTACCAGGGCAATGGGGTACTCAGAGCCGAGCCCATGGAAGTCTATGGGGATTGTCACAGGTAGCTGTGGCTCGGTCTGTGGCCCTGGCGGTCTGGCGTATGTTTGGGGGAATATTTACAGGGGATTGTTTTATGTACAGTTCGTGACGCCACCTGTAGTATTCTGGTAATTAGTACCAGCGCTGCTGTAGATCTCTGAGGGGATGGTGATGCAGCTAGATGTCGGGGTCCCCTACAGGTGGGACTAGTCCCTCAAAGTCTATGTGAGTAGTGAAGTCGAGTGCGGTTAAAGAACACAGTCTCACACGGTCAGCGTCTTTCCATACCTTTACTTGCAAGATGTTAAGGCAGGTCCCAGGGAGGCTGATCCACGGAGAGTGTATTTTGAGGCAGCAGCTGGACAAGTTAGGGGCCTCCTTTAACTCCAATAAACGAGTACAACCAGCCTGAAGCGTAGTTCCCTCTATGATTCCAGCAAATCTTAGCTGTAACTGCCCAGTCAGCTTAGTGTTAGGGGCCTTCCTGTGAAGGAGCTGAATCCTTTCGTGGTCCTGCAGAACTCCAAAGTATTCACTCCCCCTGACCCCAGCTACGTACCGACTATAAGGGGCTTGTCTGCCGCGACCTAAGGTCCGGTAGATTCCTGGTTTTCCTGTCACCGTGCCTGAAACAACAGTGACTCTTCGGTCCCCAGTGACCGGTTACAACGTGCTGGACTTCTGCAATCCGTTAAGCACAAATCTTATAAATCCACTTGCCTTTCGCCTTGTCCACGCTGGTAACATAAGCACTCTTACTAGCCAAGGGTCGAGCAGTCACTTCTTTCCTTTTCCTTCCTATCAAGTTAGCCACAGATGCTCAGTTATCACAGGCAGGAGCACGTCACTGTACCTGATACCGTCCTCTAGACAGGAATGCTGAAGACTTTCTGGGTTACAACTTGTTCTTTCCTTCAATGTATGCTGAGGAGATGACACAGCTCTGACCAGACTAAGGTGTATTCCAACACCTATACCAGACTCCACTTTCCAAGCTGAAGAGATAGCAATCTGGACTCCTTCCTCCCTCCAGATACAGACTCTCTCACTGTAGTCCAGACGCAGACTCTCCACGTCCTTACTGCCCGAAGACAGGAACTAGACTCACTGACTAAAATCACTCCTACACATACCTTCTTGACCACTCCCTAGAGTGTACTCCACTACCCTAAGGGTGTGTCTAGTGTGTGTAGAGTGAATGCATATTGAGCATTAAGCCGCTGCCTCGCCATACACTCTCCAGGGTACTGCGTGTGCCTACCACCAGGGCTACACATTCCCCCATGGTAAACGACAGCACTCCCGGGCTGTGAAATACAAAAGACAGAAAAATTTTGTTTATGCAATAACATTTGGAACAATAACATCTTCCCATCCGGGAGGTAAGACTACTTTGAACGTTACAAACTTTATAGAAAAATACAAATAGTATCAAATAGCATTTTCAATAAATAGATATACAAGATACTTGTGAAGGACCCGCACCAAACCTTCAACGTAGGTCCTGGGTGGGCTGCAGGACATCCAAGTGCAGACCTCACTCAGTGCCACACCACACGGGTTTTGTTTTTCAGAGGTAGATATGGATGGTTTATGTAAAACCAAGATAGGGCACCAAAGTGCAACTATGTACAAGAAAGTTCTGGGTAAGCATAGTCCTTTACCTCAAAAAGTCCATTTATAAAGGAAGACATATTATATAAACCACATTATCAAAGTGCAACCGTTTATCAATTATCATCTATCAATTATCATTTACCAATTATCAATTATCAATTATCAATTACCCAGCCGGGCATTCTATAATTAGAAATATATATTTACTATATATAATATCTGTGCAAACTTTTTCAAAAACATTTTAAACTTTCTGCTATAGTACTGATGGTAGACCCGATATGGATCTCACCAACCCTTTACTATTTATTCGTCTTCTACTAATACTTTTTCCACCACATCTTTCACGCCGGGGGCTGGAATGATGCAGTGAGCCCTAGATCCTAAGACCAGCAAATCATGTGCTGCGATCAGGGTTTGGGTTGCGACAGTTCTGGTTTGAACCTCTAGGGGCGCAACGGGTACACTTTCTTCGCATGACACCGATTGCGTCTCCATTACAGTCAACGATATAGACCGCGTCAGGGTTTGCGATTTAGACTGGGTCGCATTTGGCGATGTGGAAGTGGCTTTCACTTGCGATGAACTCTTGGTCGCATATTGCGATGATTTTGACGGGGGCGATGCTGGAGCACGGCCGGATGCTGCTGAAGCTGGAAACGGGGACGCTGCGGTAATGGTGACGATACCTGCGTCTGGGACGGGGTCGCGGACGATGGCGACGTTCAGGGCATACCACCCCTTCATTCCCCAATGCCGCGTATAGGTGACTATGTCTCCGTTCACTAAGTCCCTCCCGGGATGACCTTGCTGCAGGTGAGATTCCACGTCACGCCTGCTGACGAAGACCGCTGGGTAGAGGCCCGGTTCACGAATAAAGCCCCAGCCCTTCCGGAGCTGGAACTCAGCCACACACCCCCGCCGCCGCGGTTCCCGTAAGGTACCTTTGTCGCGACGGACAGTCTCCTTGTCGGCAATCAGTTCAGCATACTGTCGCTGGCGGTTCTTCTGGATTTCCCGCTCTTCCTCCTGCTGGCGCCTCTTCGTCTCCTCACGACTCCGCCATTCTTGCTCCCACTGGGCGGTGTAGGCGACGTCATCCAGGCGCGCCATTTCGTCCCAGTCCACATCTGGTAGTGACGGACAGGACCCCTCCGGTGTCTCTGCCGGGGACCGATAATCTGCTGCGGCCTCTTGGCCGGGCGGGCGTTCCGGGATTGGCTGTACCTCCTCAACCTCCTCCGCATCCACCGCTTCACCAGTGGGATCGGGAACGGTACTTTCGGGGGCAGCCTCCGGTTGCTCCTTCGCCTTGGGCAGCAGACTCTTCGGTACTTTGAATCGTGGGGGTTCGTTGAGGGGAGGGGACGCCGTGTTCGTCATTTGCCACTTCAGCAGATTACAGCGGCGCCTCTCAATCTCCTCTAGTCCAGGTTGGAACAACTTCTTTAGGCGTGAGTTCTCCTCCCGAACCTCTAACAACGCCTGTTGCAGGTGCAGGATCGCATAGGCCTCGGATGCCGATGGCAGCTCGGCGGGGGCACGGGGCCTGCCTTCCTCCGCTGCCCCACTCGGCTCCACACGTCCTGCCTCCATCATTTTCCAGAAGATTCTTTCTTCTTTTGGAGACATCCGGTCTCTTCCGTGGAGGTGGGGTTTGCGTCTCCTCCTCCTCGCAGGGAAGGTGAAGAGGAGGCGGACCTCCTTTGCTGTAGGGCAGGACCGCATGTTATAGTAGCACTTTGAGAGGGCAGGCATTTTCTTCGCGCCACAGGGGGGTAGACGCCCACGAAGGTACGCCCACCTTCTTCTCCAGCGCCTGAAGGCGCGAATATGGCGACAAAAATGGCGATTTTGGCGCCAAAAGTGCAAACAGTCCTTTTTACAAAAACAGTTCCATAGGCACGCAGGGCTCGCAATTTCGCGAGTTTAGTATCCTGTTCGTGACGCCAAGTTTTTTGTGTCGACCCCCACCACAATTGTGGGTTACCAGGGCAATGGGGTACTCAGAGCCGAGCCCATGGAAGTCTATGGGGATTGTCACAGGTAGCTGTGGCTCGGTCTGTGGCCCTGGCGGTCTGGCGTATGTTGGGGGAATATTTACAGGGGATTGTTTTATGTACAGTTCGTGACGCCACCTGTAGTATTCTGGTAATTAGTACCAGCGCTGCTGTAGATCTCTGAGGGGATGGTGATGCAGCTAGATGTCGGGTCCCCTACAGGTGGGACTAGTCCCTCAAAGTCTATGTGAGTAGTGAAGTCGAGTGCGGTTAAAGAACACAGTCTCACACGGTCAGCGTCTTTCCATACCTTTACTTGCAAGATGTTAAGGCAGGTCCCAGGGAGGCTGATCCACGGAGAGTGTATTTTGAGGCAGCAGCTGGACAAGTTAGGGGCCTCCTTTAACTCCAATAAACGAGTACAACCAGCCTGAAGCGTAGTTCCCTCTATGATTCCAGCAAATCTTAGCTGTAACTGCCCAGTCAGCTTAGTGTTAGGGGCCTTCCTGTGAAGGAGCTGAATCCTTTCGTGGTCCTGCAGAACTCCAAAGTATTCACTCCCCCTGACCCCAGCTACGTACCGACTATAAGGGGCTTGTCTGCCGCGACCTAAGGTCCGGTAGATTCCTGGTTTTCCTGTCACCGTGCCTGAAACAACAGTGACTCTTCGGTCCCCAGAGACCGGTTACAACGTGCTGGACTTCTGCAATCCGTTAAGCACAAATCTTATAAATCCACTTGCCTTTCGCCTTGTCCACGCTGGTAACATAAGCACTCTTACTAGCCAAGGGTCGAGCAGTCACTTCTTTCCTTTTCCTTCCTATCAAGTTAGCCACAGATGCTCAGTTATCACAGGCAGGAGCACGTCTCTGTACCTGATACCGTCCTCTAGACAGGAATGCTGAAGACTTTCTGGGTTACAACTTGTTCTTTCCTTCAATGTATGCTGAGGAGATGACACAGCTCTGACCAGACTAAGGTGTATTCCAACACCTATACCAGACTCCACTTTCCAAGCTGAAGAGATAGCAATCTGGACTCCTTCCTCCCTCCAGATACAGACTCTCTCACTGTAGTCCAGACGCAGACTCTCCACGTCCTTACTGCCCGAAGACAGGAACTAGACTCACTGACTAAAATCACTCCTACACATACCTTCTTGACCACTCCCTAGAGTGTACTCCACTACCCTAAGGGTGTGTCTAGTGTGTGTAGAGTGAATGCATATTGAGCATTAAGCCGCTGCCTCGCCATACACTCTCCAGGGTACTGCGTGTGCCTACCACCAGGGCTACACACATCAGTCACAGGACTATGAAGAGTGAGTCCGGGGTATGGTGTAGATAGTCCAGAGGGTGGGACATCAGTCACAGGACTATGAAGAGTGAGTCCGGGGTACGGTGTAGATAGTCCAGAGGGTGGGACATCAGACACAGGACTATGAAGAGGTGAGTCCAGGGTCCAGTGTAGATAGTCCAGAGAGTGGGACATCAGACAAAGGACTATGAAGAGTGAGTCCGGGGTATGGTGTAGATAGTCCAGAGGGTGGGACATCAGTCACAGGACTATGAAGAGTGAGTCTGGGGTACGGTGTAGATAGTCCAGACGGTGGGACATCAGTCAAAGGACTATGAAGAGTGAGTCCGGGGTATGGTGTAGATAGTCCAGAGGGTGGGACATCAGACACAGGACTAGGAAGAGTGAGTCCGGGGTCCAGTGTAGATAGTCCAGAGGGTGGGACATCAGACAAAGGACTATGAAGAGTGAGTCCGGGGTATGGTGTAGATAGTCCAGAGGGTGGGACATCAGTCACAGGACTATGAAGAGTGAGTCTGGGGTACGGTGTAGATGTCACGCTGTCTAATGATATGTGTACGATGTCAGTAAACTATTCTTACAGAAACAACACTCTATACAACATATAGTTTAGCAACATCAGCATGTAAATATAGAATAGATTTACCTGACACGATATCCGTTGAACTCAGGGTTAATCTTGAGGACTTGATACGCTGTCACAGGAAAGAGGAGGACCGGGGTCTAACCTGACCCTAAAACTGGGGTCCTAACTAATCCCTCACCTTGGAGGTACTGATAATGGTTCAGAGGTCCAAGTCTCCAGCCTAACCTAGTCTCCTATCAGTCCCTGAACCCTGTAATCAGTCCTAAGAATGACCCTGATTACCACCAAAGGGATATGGGCTGATCTCTGCTAAATACACAGATTAGACATATAGGACAGACTGGAGAAAACACAGACTCGCATACACACTCAAACACAGAAGGAACATAAATGGTCTGGGATATAAAACTCTAACCAAGTTGAGCTTAAAACAACTTAGGAGCTCTTTAACTTAAGTCTATACAGATTCAATCCTATCTGTGGTCTGCATGAAGAATTTCACTGGCAACTCCCAAAACAGACAACCAGGGATTTAAAGGAAACCAATCAACAAATAATCAATTGCAGCCGGGAGA
The DNA here is from genome assembly GCA_033576555.1 of Oophaga sylvatica. Lineage (NCBI taxonomy): Eukaryota > Metazoa > Chordata > Amphibia > Anura > Dendrobatidae > Oophaga > Oophaga sylvatica. Next base: position 17,768 of record JARQOD010005319.1, read on the forward strand.
AACTGAACCCAGTCCCAGAACCGAGCACAGACAGAATTAACTCCCTCACTGCCAAACACAAAGAAACAGCAACTCAGCTGTGAGAAGTCAGAATGTGCAACCGCGACGATCTTCGTGGCGATGCACACATGACAGTACCCCCCCTTCTACGAGGGGCCTCCGGACCCTCAGGGCCAGGTCTGCCCGGGTGAGTTCTGTGGAAGGTCCGAACCAACCGATCTGCGTTAATGTCAGACGCAGGAACCCACGTCCTCTCCTCTGGACCATACCCCTTCCAATGCACCAAGTACTGAAGGGACCGGCGATTCAGACGTGAGTCAATGATCTTTGACACTTGAAACTCCAAGTTACCATTGACCACCACTGGAGGAGGAGGTAGAGGTGACGGTATGACTGGTGCCACGTACCTCTTAAGTAATGACTTGTGGAACACATTGTGGATTTTAAACGTAGGAGGAAGGTCCAGACGAAATGCCACAGGATTAATTATGGAACTGATCCTGTACGGCCCGATGAATCTGGGACCCAGTTTCCAGGAGGGAACTTTAAGTTTTATATTCCTGGTAGACAACCATACCAGATCGTTCACATTCAGATCTGGACCAGAAACTCTCCTCCTATCAGCCATACGTTTATAACGGTTCCCCATAGCACTCAGATTATTCAATACACCTCTCCACACTGAAGCAAGTGACGACGAGAAACGCTCCTCCTCAGGAACCCCAGAAGGGCCCCCCCCATTGAAAGTACAAAACTGGGGATGAAAACCATATGCCCCAAAAAACGGGGATTTACCAGTGGACTCGCTCCGCCTGTTGTTAAGAGCGAACTCTGCCAGAGGCAAGAAAGAAGACCAGTCCTCCTGGTTCTCTGAGACAAAACACCGAAGATAAGTCTCAAGGCTTTGATTCAGACGCTCTGTCTGACCATTGGTCTGCGGATGAAAAGCCGAGGAAAATGACAATTGCATCCCCCGACGTAAACAAAATGCCCTCCAAAATTTAGACACAAACTGAGACCCCCTATCTGACACCACATCAGAAGGCAACCCATGAAGTCTCACAATCTCCCCAATGAACACCTGTGCCAGAGTTTTAGCATTAGGGAGGGCAGGAAGAGCAATGAAATGTGCCATCTTACTGAACCTGTCAACAACCACCAGTATGACAGTATTCCCAGACGACTGAGGAAGGTCCGTGATGAAGTCCATAGACAAATGAGTCCATGGACGCTCCGGAAGTTTCAAGGGTAAGAGGGTCCCAGACGGACGGGTATGCGGGGTCTTAGAGCGAGCACAAACCCCACAGGACGCGACAAAAGCTATAACATCTTTATTAACGTTAGGCCACCAAAACTGGCGAGAAAGGAGATCTAAAGTAGCCTTACTCCCTGGATGTCCTGCTAAAGCAGAATTATGATGTGCCTCAATAACCTTTTGTCTCAACTGATTTGGGACAAACAGTCTCCCTGAAGGTCCTGCAGGAGCGTCCCCCTGAGCCTCTAATACCTCCTCCTCAAGCTCAGAACATACAGCCGACACTACCACCCCCTCCTGAAGGATAGGAATCGGGTCATCCGTTTTCCCGGCCCCTGGGAAACTGCGAGACAAGGCATCCGCCTTAACATTCTTAGATCCAGGGCGATAAGTGACGACAAAATTAAACCTGGTAAAAAACAACGACCATCGAGCTTGTCTGGAATTCAGACGCTTAGCAGATTCCAAATACAGCAGGTTTTTGTGATCAGTAATGACGGTAACCGGGTGGACTGCCCCCTCCAAAAAGTGACGCCATTCTTCAAAAGCCAACTTAATGGCCAAAAGTTCCCTATTGCCGATATCATAATTCCTTTCGGCGGACGACAACTTCTTAGAAAAGAAAGCGCACGGATGCCATTTACCAGGGGACGGACCCTGGGACAATATTGCACCCACCCCTACGTCAGACGCGTCCACCTCCACAATGAACGGCTGTGATGCATCTGGTTGGATGAGAACGGGTGCCGAAGCAAAACATTTTTTCAAAGAGGAAAAAGCTTGGCAAGCTTTGTCCGACCATTTGGAAAAATCCGTCCCTTTTCTTGTCATGTCAGTGAGAGGTTTGACAACAGATGAGAAATTACAAATAAATTTCCGGTAGTAGTTAGCAAACCCCAGAAAACGCTGCAGAGCCTTAAGATCCTCTGGCTGATCCCATTCAAGCACTGCTCTCACTTTTTCAGGGTCCATACAGAAACCGGAGGCTGACACCAAGAAACCCAAAAACTGAAGTTCCTGTACAGCAAATACACACTTCTCCAGTTTGGCGTATAGTTTATTGTCTCGCAAGATCTGCAACACCTGTCTCACATGCTCCTGCTGAGACACAAGATCTGGCGAGTAAATTAAAATGTCATCCAAATATACGACCACAAACAGCCCCACAAGGTGACGAAAAATGTCATTAACAAAATGTTGGAATACTGCTGGTGCAGTAGTCAGACCAAAAGGCATGACTAGGTTCTCATAATGTCCCTCCGGCGTGTTAAACGCCGTTTTCCACTCATCCCCCTCTTTTATCCTAATCAGATTATACGCCCCCCTGAGATCCAATTTAGAGAACCATTTGGCGCCAACAATTTGATTGAAGAGATCAGGAATAAGAGGGAGTGGATACGGATCTCGAACAGTAATCCGATTAAGTTCGCGGAAATCCAAGCAAGGGCGTAGGCCTCCATCTTTTTTCTTCACAAAGAAGAACCCCGCGGCTACTGGGGAAGATGAAGGTCTAATATGCCCTTTGGCCAGACTTTCCGAAATATAGTCTTTCATAGCCTGCCTCTCAGGACCAGAAAGGTTATACAACCTAGCTTTAGGCAACTTAGCATCAGGAAGGAGATTAATAGAGCAGTCATACACGCGATGAGGAGGCAACTCCTGACACCCCTTGTGTAGCCCTGGTGTTAGGCACACGCAGTACCCTGGAGAGTGTGTGGCGAGACAGCAGTTTAATGCTAAATACCCATTCACTCAACATACACTAGACACACCCTTAGGGTAGTGTAGTTACTTGTGAGGGAGTGGTCAGGGTGTATGTTTGTTGAGTGATTTTTAGGGAGTGTGTTTCCTGTCTTCGGACAGAGCAGACGTCTGGAGTTTAGCTGGAGGGAGGAAGCCGTCCAGCCTGCTCATCATCAGTTCAGAACGTGGAGGCTAGTACAGGTGTTCTAGTTTACCTCAGCCTAGTCAGAGCTGTACCTCACCTGAATACATTGAAAGAAAGAAGAAGCTTAGTGCAGAAAGACTTCAGTCACCTGTCTCAAGGACAGTGAAAGGTTCAGAGACGTGCTCCTGCCTAGTGATAACTGAGAATCTGTAACTAACTTTGGAAGAAGTGAATGAAGGAAGTGACTACCCGACTTTATGCAAGTGTGAGTGTTTATGCTACCAGCGAGGACAAGGCGAAAGGCACAGTGGAAAGTTTATTGGAAAGGTGCTTTTGGATTGAAGAAGTCCTGCACATTGCAACCGGTCACTGGGGACCGAAGGATCACTATTAGCTACAAGCATAGTGGTAAGAAAACCAGGGATTTACCGGACCTTAGGTCGCGGCAAACAGCCCCATATAGTCAGTACGTAACCGGGGTCAGGGGGAGTGAAGACTTTGAGTCCGTGCACGACAAGACAGGAATTCAGCTCTCTCGCAGGAAGGCTCCTACCACAAAACTGACTGGGCAGTACAGCTATGGATTAGCTGGAGTTATTGAGGGAACTACGCTTCAGGCTGGTTGTACTCATCGTGTTGAAAGTAAAGGAGGCCCCTAACTTGTCCAGCTGCTGTCTCAAAATACACTCTCCTTGGATCAGCCTCCCTGGGACCTGCCTGAACATCTTACAAGTAAAGGTATGGAAAGACGCTGACCGTGTGAGACTGTGTTATTTATCTGCACCCGACTTCACTAACTTCATAGACTTTGAGGGACCAGTCCCACCTGTAGGGGACCCGACATCTAGCTGCCTCACCATCCCCTCAGAGATCTACAGCAGCGCTGGTACAAATTACCAGAAGACTACAGGTGGCGTCACGAACTGTATATAAATCTATCCCCTGTAAATATATCCCCAACATACGCCAGACCGCCCGGGCCACAGACCGAGCCACAGCTACCTGTGACAAACCCCATAGACTTCCATGGGCTCGGCTCTGAGTACCCCATTGCCCTGGTAATCCACAATTGTGGTGGCGGGTCGATACACCCTCCTCAGAGAACACATCCCCAAAGTCCTCCAAAAAAGGAGGCAATGTACTAGGCACGACCGCACTGATGACTGTGTTCATGCAGTTACTTTTGCAAAACTCACCCCATTGGCTTATCTCTCTGGACTGCCAATTAATCACAGGGTTATGTTTAACCAACCAAGGAAGTCCCAACACAATGGGAGTAGGTAGACCCTCCAACACATAACAAGATAATTGTTCCCTATGTATCGCCCCTACCCGAATATCAATGTTATGGACCTCATGAACAAAGCTACCTTGGCCGAGAGGCCTGGCGTCAATGGAGAATATAGGGATCGGTTTGGCCAATACACTCAGAGGCATACGTTGAGCCTGAGCAAACTGAGCGTCAACCAGATTAGCCCCAGACCCACTATCAAGAAGAACAGAAAATCTCTCCACTCTCGTACCAACCACCATATCCACTGGTACAAGGAACTGAGAAGAACTAGCGGACGAAATACATACTCCCAGGTTGTCGTCCACCACACAACCTGGGATTAACAGTTTTCCGGCAACTTTTTGCTCAACAAGGCACGGGATGGACATCCCCCAACAAAATGTCCCTCTTTCCCGCAGAAGAAACACCTTCTAGTCCTGCTGCGTACCGCCAATCCCCTCCTACGAAATGATGTCCCTCCCAACTGCATAGGCTCATCCGAACAGACAAGGGGAACCTCAACATAAGGGACTTTTGTAGTAGGTGGAGCAACTACTGGGGGCGGAGTTACCTCACACCTCTCCCGGAGCCGTCTATCAGTACGGATAGCTAGGGCCATAGCAGCCTCCAGTGATGGAGGAGACTCATACTGAGCCAAAACGTCCTTTAATTTGTCAGAAAGCCCATGACAAAACTGACTCCTAAGAGCTGGGTCATTCCACTGAGTATCTGTGGCCCATCTACGAAACTCAGAAGCAAATTCCTCCGCCGGACGATCTCCCTGCTGTATCTTACGTAATTTTGTCTCAGCAAGAGAGACCCGATCTGGGTCATCATATACCAAACCCAGGGCAGTAAAAAATCGATCTACTGACTGTAGAGCCGGGGATCCCGGAGGAAGGGAGAAGGCCCAGGATTGAGGGTCCCCTTGTAGGAGTGAGATAACAATTCCCACTCTCTGCTCTTCACTCCCTGATGATCGAGGCCGAAGCCGAAAATACAATTTACATGCCTCCCTGAAGGTGAAAAATTTGTCTCGCCCACCAGTGAACCTGTCCGGGAGAGCTACTTTAGGTTCAAATCTGGTTTGCTCCAGGGGAGACAAAACTTTGGACTTAATGTCCGTCAGCTCCATGGATAATCCCTGCAACTGCAGAGCCAGCTGGGCTACTGGATCCATGGCAACTGGGAATAATTTTATTGGCCAGTGAAAATGTCACGCTGTCTAATGATATGTGTACGATGTCAGTAAACTATTCTTACAGAAACAACACTCTATACAACATATAGTTTAGCAAAATCAGCATGTAAATATAGAATAGATTTACCTGACACGATATCCGTTGAACTCAGGGTTAATCTTGAGGACTTGATACGCTGTCACAGGAAAGAGGAGGACCGGGGGTCTAACCTGACCCTAAACTGGGGTCCTAACTAATCCCTCACCTTGGAGGTACTGATAATGGTTCAGAGGTCCAAGTCTCCAGCCTAACCCTGTCTCCTATCAGTCCCTGAACCCTGTAATCAGTCCTAAGAAGGATTCTGATTACCACCAAAGGGATATGGGCTGATCTCTGCTAAATACACAGATTAGACATATAGGACAGACTGGAGAAAACACAGACTCGCATACACACTCAAACACAGAAGGAACATAAATGGTCTGGGATATAAAATTCTAAGCAAGTTGAGCTTAAAACAACTAAGGAGCTCTTTAACTTAAGTCTATACAGATTCATTCCTATCTGTGGTCTGCATGAAGAATTTCACTGGCAACTCCCAAAACAGACAACCAGGGATTTAAAGGAAACCAATCAACAAATAATCAATTGCAGCCGGGAGAAACTGAACCCAGTCCCAGAACCGAGCACAGACAGAATTAACTCCCTCACTGCCAAACACAAAGAAACAGCAACTCAGCTGTGAGAAGTCAGAATGTGCAACCGCGACGATCTTCGTGGCGATGCACACATGACAGTAGATAGTCCAGACGGTGGACATCAGTCACAGGACTATTAAGAGTGAGTCCGTGGTATGGTGTAGATAGTCCAGAGGGTTGGACATCAGTCACAGGACTATGAAGAGTGAGTCCGGGGTACGGTGTAGATAGTCCAGAGGGTGGGACATCAGTCACAGGACTATGAAGAGTGAGTCCGGGGTACGGTGTAGATAATCCAGAGGGTGGGGCATCAGTCACAGGACTATGAAAAGTGAGTCTGGGGTACGGTGTAGATAGTCCAGAGGGTGGGACATCAGTCACAGGACTATGAAGAGTGAGTCCGGGGTATGGTGTAGATAGTCCAGAGGGTGGGACATCAGACACAGGACTAGGAAAAGGTGAGTCCGGGGGTCCAGTGTAGATAGTCCAGAGGGTGGGACATCAGTCACAGGACTATGAAGAGTGAGTCCGGGGTATGGTGTAGATAGTCCAGAGGGTGGGACATTAGACACAGGACTATGAAGAGTGAGTCCGGGGTATGGTGTAGATAGTCCAGAGGGTGGGACATCAGACAAAGGACTATGAAGAGTGAGTCCGGGGTACGGTGTAGATAGTCCAGAGGGTGGGACATCAGACACAGGACTATGAAGAGGTGAGTCCGGGGTCCAGTGTAGATAGTCCAGAGGGTGGGACATCAGACAAAGGACTATGAAGAATGAGTACAGGGTACGGTGTAGATAGTCCAGAGGGTGGGACATCAGACACAGGACTATGAAGAGTGAGTCCGGGGTACGGTGTAGATAGTCCAGAGGGTGGGACATCAGACAAAGGACTATGAAGAGTGAGTCCGGGGTACAGTGTAGATAGTCCAGAGGGTGGGACATCAGTCACAGGACTATGAAGAGTGAGTCCGGGGTATGGTGTAGATAGTCCAGAGGGTGGGACATCAGTCACAGGACTATGAAGAGTGAGTCCGGGGTACGGTGTAGATAGTCCAGAGGGTGGGACATCAGACACAGGACTATGAAGAGGTGAGTCCAGGGTCCAGTGTAGATAGTCCAGAGGGTGGGACATCAGACAAAGGACTATGAAGAGTGAGTCCGGGGTATGGTGTAGATAGTCCAGAGGGTGGGACATCAGTCACAGGACTATGAAGAGTGAGTCTGGGGTACGGTGTAGATAGTCCAGACGGTGGGACATCAGTCAAAGGACTATGAAGAGTGAGTCCGGGTATGGTGTAGATAGTCCAGAGGGTGGGACATCAGACACAGGACTAGGAAGAGTGAGTCCGGGGTCCAGTGTAGATAGTCCAGAGGGTGGGACATCAGACAAAGGACTATGAAGAGTGAGTCCGGGGTATGGTGTAGATAGTCCAGAGGGTGGGACATCAGTCACAGGACTATGAACAGTGAGTCTGGGGTACGGTGTAGATAGTCCAGACGGTGGGACATCAGTCACAGGACTATTAAGAGTGAGTCCGTGGTATGGTGTAGATAGTCCAGAGGGTTGGACATCAGTCACAGGACTATGAAGAGTGAGTCCGGGGTACGGTGTAGATAGTCCAGAAGGTGGGACATCAGTCACAGGACTATGAAGAGTGAGTCTGGGGTACGGTGTAGATAATCCAGAGGGTGGGGCATCAGTCACAGGACTATGAAAAGTGAGTCTGGGGTACGGTGTAGATAGTCCAGAGGGTGGGACATCAGTCACAGGACTATGAAGAGTGAGTTCGGGGTATGGTGTAGATAGTCCAGAGGGTGGGACATCAGTCACAGGACTATGAAGAGTGAGTCCGGGGTATGGTGTAGATAGTCCAGAGGGTGGGACATCAGACACAGGACTAGGAAAAGGTGAGTCCGGGGGTCCAGTGTAGATAGTCCAGAGGGTGGGACATCAGTCACAGGACTATGAAGAGTGAGTCCGGGGTATGGTGTAGATAGTCCAGAGGGTGGGACATCAGACACAGGACTATGAAGAGTGAGTCCGGGGTATGGTGTAGATAGTCCAGAGGGTGGGACATCAGACACAGGACTAGGAAAAGGTGAGTCCGGGGGTCCTGGTGTGTTATATGCAGTGTTATGTAATATGTTATATGAAGTGTTGTGTTCTGTGCAGTGTTGTGTTTTGATATGTGTTGTGTTGTGTGCAGTGTTGTGTTCTGGGCAGTGTTGTGCTGTGTGCAGTATAGTGTTGTGTGAAGTGTGTTCTTGGCAGTGTTGTGTTCTGGGCAGTGTTGTGCTTTGTGCAGTGTTGTGTTTTGTGTTCTGTGCAGTGTTGTTTTGTGTTGTGTGCAGTGTTGTGTTGCTTTCTGTGTTGTTTTGTGATCCGCGCAGTGTTGTTTTGTGTTGTGTTCTGTGCAGTGTGTTGTATTCTGTGCAGTGTTGTGTGCTTTTTGCTCTGTTTTGTGCAGTGTTGTGTTGTGTGTTGTTTTTTGTTGTGTTCTGTGCAGTGTTGTGTTCTGTGATGTGCGCAGTGTTGTGCTGTTTTCTGTGTTGTTTTGCGCTCCGTGCAGTGTTGTGTTTTGTGCTGTATTTTGTAAAGTGTTCTGTGTTGTTTTATGTTTTGTGCAGTTTTGTGTGTTGTTTTTTGTTGTGTTCTATGTAGTGTTGTGTTATTTTGTGTTATATTTTATGTTGTGTGCAGTGTTGTGTTGTTTTCTGTGCTGTTTTGTGTTCCATGCAGTGTTGTGTTTTGTGTTGCATTCTGTACAGTGTTGTGTTGTTTTCTGTGCTGTTTTGTGCTCCGCGCAGTGTTGTGTTTTGTGTTGTATTTTGTATTCTGTGCAGTGTTGTGTTATGGGCAGTGTTGTGTTGTGTTCTGTGCAGTGTTGTGTGTTTTTTTATGTGTTCTGTGCAATGTTGTGCTTTGTGTTGTGTTTTGTATTCCATGCAGTGTTCTGTGTTGTTTTCCGTGTTGTTTTGTGTTCCACGCAGTGTTGTCTTGTGTTTTGTGTTGTATTATGTGCAGTGTTCTGTGTTGTTTTCTGTGTTGTTTTGCGCTCCGTGCAGTGTTGTTTTGTGTTGTATTACGTGCAGTGTTCTGTGTTGTTTTCTGTGTTGTTTTGTGCTCTGTGCAGTGTTGTGTTTTGTGTTGTGTTATGTGCAGTGTTCTGTGTTGTTTTGCCCTCCGTGCAGTGTTGTGTCTTGTGTTGTGTTACGTGCAGTGTTCTGTGTTGTTTTCTGTGTTGTTTTGTGCTCTGTGCAGTGTTGTGTTTTGTGTTGTGTTATGTGCAGTGTTCTGTGTTGTTTTGCCCTCCGTGCAGTGTTGTGTCTTGTGTTGTGTTACGTGCAGTGTTCTGTGTTGTTTTCTGTGTTGTTTTGTGCTCTGTGCAGTGTTGTGTTTTGTGTTGTGTTATGTGCAGTGTTCTGTGTTGTTTTGTGCTCCGTGCAGTGTTGTCTTGTGTTGTATTACGTGCAGTGTTGTCTTGTGTTGTATTACGTGCAGTGTTCTGTGTAGTTTTCTGTGTTGTTTTTCGCTCCGTGCAGTGTTCTGTCTTGTGTTGTATTTTGTAAAGTGTTCTGTGTTGTTTTATGTTTTGTGCAGTTTTGTGTGTTGTTTTTTGTTGTGTTCTGTGCAGTGTTGTGTTCTGTGATGTGCGCAGTGTTGTGCTGTTTTCTGTGTTGTTTTGCGCTCCGTGCAGTGTTGTGTTTTGTGCTGTATTTTGTAAAGTGTTCTGTGTTGTTTTATGTTTTGTGCAGTTTTGTGTGTTGTTTTTTGTTGTGTTCTATGTAGTGTTGTGTTATTTTGTGTTATATTTTATGTTGTGTGCAGTGTTGTGTTGTTTTCTGTGCTGTTTTGTGCTCCGTGCAGTGTTGTGTTTTGTGTTGTATTTTGTGTTCTGTGCAGTGTTGTGTTATGGGCAGTGTTGTGTTGTGTTCTGTGCAGTGTTGTGTGTTTTTTTTTATGTGTTCTGTGCAATGTTGTGCTTTGTGTTGTGTTTTGTATTCCATGCAGTGTTCTGTGTTGTTTTCCGTGTTGTTTTGTGTTCCACGCAGTGTTGTCTTGTGTTTTGTGTTGTATTATGTGCAGTGTTCTGTGTTGTTTTCTGTGTTGTTTTGCGCTCCGTGCAGTGTTGTTTTGTGTTGTATTATGTGCAGTGTTCTGTGTTGTTTTCTGTGTTGTTTTCTGCTCTGTGCAGTGTTGTGTTTTGTGTTGTGTTATGTGCAGTGTTCTGTGTTGTTTTGCCCTCCGTGCAGTGTTGTGTCTTGTGTTGTGTTACGTGCAGTGTTCTGTGTTGTTTTGCCCTCCGTGCAGTGTTGTGTCTTGTGTTGTGTTACGTGCAGTGTTATGTTTTGTGCTCCGTGCAGTGTCTTGTGTTGTATTACGTGCAGTGTTCTGTGTTGTTTTCTGTGTTGTTTTTCGCTCCGTGCAGTGTTGTCTTGTGTTGTATTACGTGCAGTGTTCTGTGTTGTTTTCTGTGTTGTTTTGCACTCCGTGAAGTGTTGTGTTTTGTGTTGTATTACGTGCAGTGTTGTGTTTGTGTTGTGTTACGCGCAGTGTTCTGTGTTTTCTGTGTTGTTTTGCGCTCCATGCAGTGTTGTGTTTGTGTTGTATTACGTGCAGTGTTCTGTGTTGTTTTCTGTGTTGTTTTGCACTCCGTGCAGTGTTGTGTTTTGTGTTGTGTTACGTGCAGTGTTCTGTGTTGTTTTCTGTGTTGTTTTGCACTCCGTGCAGTTGTGTGTCTTGTGTTGTGTTACGTGCAGTGTTCTGTGTTGTTTTCTGTGTTGTTTTGCACTCCATGCAGTGTTGTGTTTGGTGTTGTATTACGTGCAGTGTTCTGTGTTGTTTACTGTGTTGTTTTGCGCTCCGTGCAGTGTTGTGTTTGGTGTTTTGTTTTGTGTTGTGTTACGTGCAGTGTTCTGTGTAGTTTTCTGTTGTTTCGTGTTCCGTGCAGTGTTGTGTGTTGTATTACGTGCAGTGTTCTGTGTTGTTTTCTGTGTGTTTTGTGCTCTGTGCAGTGTTGTGTTTTTGTTGTTGTGTTATGTGCAGTGTTCTGTGTTGTTTGCCCTCCATGCAGTGTTGTGTTTGTGTTGTGTTACGTGCAGTGTTCTGTGTTTGTTTTCTGTGTTGTTTTTTCGCTCCGTGCAGTGTTGTGTTTTTGTGCTGTATTTTGTAAAGTGTTCTGTGTTTGTTTTATGTTTTGTGCAGTTTTTGTGTTGTTTTTTGTTGTGTTCTATGTATGTTGTGTTATTTTGTGTTATTTTTTTATGTTGTGTGCAGTGTTGTGTTGTTTCTGTGCTGTTTTCTGCTCCGCGCAGTGTTGTGTTTTGTGTTGTATTTGTATTCTGTGCAGTGTTGTGTTATGAGCAGTGTTTGTGTTGTGTTCTGTGCAGTGTTGTGTGGTTTTTTTTATGTGTTCTGTGCAATGTTGTGCTTTGTGTTGTGTTTTGTATTCCTTGCAGTGTTCTGTGTTGTTTTCCGTGTTGTTTTGTTCCACGCAGTGTTGTCTTGTGTTTTGTGTTGTATTGTGTGCAGTGTTCTGTGTTATTTTCTGTGTTGTTTTGTGCTCTGTGCAGTGTTGTGTTTTGTGTTGTGTTATGTGCAGTGTTCTGTGTTGTTTTGCCCTCCGTGCAGTGTTGTGTCTTGTGTTGTGTTACGTGCAGTGTTCTGTGTTGTTTTGCCCTCCGTGCAGTGTTGTGTCTTGTGTTGTGTTACGTGCAGTGTTATGTTTTGTGCTCCATGCAGTGTTGTGTGTTGTATTACGTGCATTGTTCTTTGTTGTTTTCTGTGTTGTTTTTCGCTCCGTGCAGTGTTGTCTTGTGTTGTATTACGTGCAGTGTTCTGTGTTGTTTTCTGTGTTGTTTTGCGCTCCGTGCAGTGTTGTGTCTTGTGTTGTTTTACGTGCAGTGTTCTGTGTTGTTTTCTGTGTTGTTTTGCGCTCCGTGCAGTGTTGTACATATCAAAAAACTGACCGGCACATCCAAACATAGATTCAGTGTGAACAGGTGCTAAACCTAGAGTCACCAACTCATATACATACAAGAGAAAAAGGTAGCACACTGTAGCGCTATAGCTTGCAAACACGAAATATGAAAAATATGAAAAATGAATTGCATCATTACCTTAGAAATATGAAAAATTGAGAAGTCTTAGCGCATAAGATGGCCAATTATGTGAGCCTGATAGCCACGTCAAGGCTCTTCTCGTATATCAGGTCCTAACTAATGCCTATCCTCGCTTAGAAAAGTCTGTCTGCATGGGAACGTATGAATCCTCTCTTCAGACTAAAATCTACATCTCTGTGGAGGGGTGATGAACCTGTTGTAATTAAAAAGCCTGTGACCACCAGGTGGAGTGCTCAGGCAGAAGGTAAATGAATACATATCAAAAAACTGACCGGCACATCCAAACATAGATTCAGTGTGAACAGGTGCTAAACCTAGAGTCACCAACTCATATACATACAAGAGAAAAAGGTAGCACACTGTAGCGCTATAGCTTGCAAACACGAAATATGAAAAATATGAAAAATGAATTGCATCATTACCTTAGAAATATGAAAAATTGAGAAGTCTTAGCGCATAAGACGGCCAAATTATGTGAGCCTGATAGCCACGTCAAGGCTCTTCTCGTATATCAGGTCCTAACTAATGCCTTTCCTCGCTTAGAAAAGTCTGTCTGCATGGGAACGTATGAATCCTCTCTTCAGACTAAAATCTACATCTCTGTGGAGGGGTGATGAACCTGTTGTAATTAAAAAGCCTGTGACCACCATTTTTCATATTTCGTGTTTGCAAGCTATAGCGCTACAGTGTGCTACCTTTTTCTCTTGTATGTATATGAGTTGGTGACTCTAGTTAGCACCTGTTCACACTGAATCTATGTTTGGATGTGCCGGTCAGTTTTTTGATATGTATTCATTTACTTTCTACCTGAGCACTCCACCTGGTGGTCACAGGCTTTTTAATTACAACAGGTTCATCACCCCTCCACAGAGATGTAGATTTTTGTTGTGAATGGGTTTGAGATGAGTTCTGAGCAGAGGCTCCCTCTGGTGGTTACAAGCGGTACTAGTGAGGATTGTGAGGACTGGGAATCAGGTGTTACTGATTGGTCTTATATAAGGGAGTCATTTTCCCATCAGGGTTGCCGGTGATCAATTGTTCTGGTCTGAATCCTTCTTTCCAGTTTCCCTTGTAGCCTGCTGTGTCGTGTCTGCATCTCCTGCTATCAGATAAGACAATTTCTTATTTTGTGTTTTTGCTATATTTTTGCATTTTGTCCTGCACTTCTGTGGGGGCCTTCAGGGTCCCCTCCGGGGGCTTTTGCCCTCTCAGTTTAGTCCAGCCACTGTGTTTTGTACTTTTGCTTTTTCCAGTTTTTTTCAGTGGCTGCTGTTTTGATTTTGTTACACCAGAGAACTAATTTAGGTGGTAGAGGTCGTGTGATCTCAGGTGATTTTGAAATTAGTAGAGTTGGTGCTTTTCAGGGTTTTCTGGGATTGCAGTAAGTACCCTTCCTATCCTTTTCTATTTAGATAGTTTGGGCCCCAGCGTTTGCTCATACTATTTTCTTTCTGTGTCAGTATTTCCTCTTGTCTAACCGCCATTACATGTTTGGGGGCTTTCTATTATCTTTGGGGTTCTGCTCCGGGGCAGATAGCTTTCCTATTTCTATCTTTAGGTGTAGTTAGTTTCTCAGGCTGTGACGAGGCGTCTAGGACCAACGTAGGAACGCTCCACGGCTGCCTCTAGTTGTGGTGGTTAGTCAGGGTACTGCAATCCCATAGATTCCAACTGCTCTGGTGTATTGCCTTTTTTACCTGCACTCCTCAGCTACCGTAACATAACAGTATCACCGGCCATAAAAATTGTATGGTACTCACAGAAGGGAAAAAATATTTTGAAGGAAGAAAAGTTGTCAGAGATATTTTTCAGTTTGTTGCAATTTTTTTTTTTTTTCCCCTCTGTATCTCTGGGTGCTGGGGAGGATCTTTTCTCCCAATGGAGTTTGCACAGTTGTCTGGCCGTGTGGATCAGCTTGCCACTGAGGTTCAGAGTATTGCTGCATATCTTGCTAGGTTGCCTGTTGTGGAACCTAGGATCCCCATGCCAGATTTGTTTTTGGGGATCGAGCTAAGTTTCAGAATTTCAAAAATAATTGTAAATTGTTTCTTGCCTTAAAATCTAAGTCCTCAGGGAACGCAGCGCAGCAGGTTCAAATTGTCATCTCTCTCCTGCGCGGCGATCCTCAGGATTGGGCTTTTTCCCTGATACCTGGGGATCCTGTTTTGAGTGATGTTGATGCGTTTTTTCAGGCTTTGGGGTTATTGTACGATGAGCCTAATGTCACTGATCAAGCTGAAAAAGCCTTGTTGGCATTAAATCAGGGGCTTGATGACGCTGAGTTATACTGTCAGAGATTCCGTAGGTGGGCAGTCCTGACCAAGTGGAATGACGACGCTTTGGCGGCCCTTTTCCGGAAGGGTCTGTCGGATAATGTAAAGGATGTTATGGTGGGATTCCCTGTCCCCTCTGGTCTCAATGATTCTATGTCATTAGCGATTCAAATTGACAGACGTTTGCGTGAGCGGAGAAGTATGCGTGGAGTGGTGTTGCCTTGTGAGCCAGCTTCTGAGCCCATGCAGTGTGATGGAGTGGTGTCTGGGGCACAGCGTCATGAGTTTCGAAAGCGCAATGGGTTATGTTTCTACTGTGGTGATGCCTCTCATACTATTTCAGTCTGCCCTAAGCGGGGAAGACGTTTTGCACGCTCAGTTGTCTTGGGTAGTGTTCAGACTAAGTTTTTATTAACTGTCACTCTGATATGCTCTCTGTCCTCATTTTCTGCTCAGGCTTTCGTTGATTCTGGAGCAGCTATTAACCTGATGGATTATGATTTTGCTAAACGTTGTGGGTTTCCCTTGATACCCCTACAGAAGTCTATTCCCCTACTGGGGATTGATTCTACCCCTTTGGCTGAGAATAAACCCCAGTTTTCTACTCAGGTGATAATGAGGGTTGAACCTGATCATCAGGAGTGCTGCAAATTTTTGGTTCTATATAATCTGCATGACATTATCGTGCTGGGTTTCCCTTGGTTACAGTCTCATAATCCTGTTTTGGATTGGAAATCTGTGTCTGTAACCAGTTGGGGCTGCCAATGTGTTAATACCAACACTCCTGTTTTTTCTGCCTCCCCCCAGGCTGAGGATGTTCCTGACTTTTTGTTTGATTTTTCTGATGTGTTTAGCGAAAGTAAATCTGCATCCTTACCTCCCCATAGGAGCTATGACTGCGCTATTGAATTAGTGCCAGGTAGTAAATTCCCTAAAGGTCGCCTTTTTAACTTGTCTGTACCTGAACATGACGCTATGCGGTCTTATATCAAGGAATCATTGGAGAAGGGTCATATCAGACCATCCTCTTCACCCTTAGGTGCCGGTTTTTTTCTTTGTGGCCAAAAAAGATGGTTCATTAAGGCCGTGTATTGATTATCGTCTCTTGAACAATATTACTGTGAAATATCAATACCCGTTACCCTTGATTTCTGACCTGTTTTCCAGGGTGAAAAACGCTACTTGGTTTACCAAGCTTGACCTCAGGGGGGCGTATAACCTTATTCGCATTAAGCACGGGGATGAATGGAAGACGGCATTCAATACCCCTGAGGGCATTTTGAGTACCTAGTGATGCCCTTTGGGCTCACTAATGCTCCTTCCGTCTTCCAGTCCTTCATGAATGACATTTTCAGGGATTTTGTGGATAAATTTCTGATTGTTTATTTGGATGATATCTTGATTTTTTCTAATGACTGGGACTCTCATGTGAAACATATTCGAACTGTATTCCAGATTTTGAGAGAGAATGCTCTGTATGTGAAGGGATCAAAGTGTCTTTTTGGCGTACAGAAGATCTCATTTCTGGGATTCATTTTGTCCCCATCTGTTATTGAAATGGACCCGGTCAAGGTTCAGGCCATCTGTGATTGGGTCCAACCTACTTCATTAAAGGCTCTTCAGAGATTTTTGGGTTTTTGCCAATTTTTATCGTAAATTTATTGGTAATTTCTCTGTTATTGTTAAACCATTAACTGATTTGACCAGAAAGGGTTCTGATGTGGTGAATTGGCCTCCTGAGGCAGTCTCTGCGTTTCAGGAACTTAAGCAGAGATTCACTTCTGCTCCTGTTCTACGGCAGCCTGATGTTTCTCTGCCATTTCAGGTGGAGGTTGATGCCTCTGAAATTGGGGCAGGTGCCGTTTTGTCCCAAAAAGATCCAGAGACCTCTAAAAGTAACCCTTGTGCCTTTTTCTCTCGAAAATTTTCTCCTACTGAACGTAATTATGACGTAGGTAATCGGGAGTTATTGGCCATGAAGTGGGCTTTTGAAGAGTGGAGACATTGGCTGGAGGGAGCCAAACATCAGGTGGTGGTCCTTACGGACCATAAGAATCTGGTCTATCTGGAATCTGCCAAGCGACTCAATCCTAGACAGGCCAGGTGGGCCTTGTTTTTCACACGTTTTAATTTTGTGGTTTCCTTTCTTCCTGGCACTAAGAATGTTAAGGCGGATGCCCTCTCGAGGAGTTTCCTTGCGGACTCTCCTGAGCTATCTGATCCTCTGTTATTTTGAAGGAGGGTGTAGTTCTTTCCGCCATCTCGCCCAATTTGAGACTTGCTCTGGAGGGGTGTCAGGAGGATAGGCCCGAGCGCTGCCCTGTTGGAAAATTGTTTGTCCCGGACCAATGGAAAAAGAGTGTGATGTCTGAGATTCATTGTTCCGCATTGGCTGGGCATCCCGGAATTTTTGGTACCAGAGACTTGGTTAGTCGGTCCTTTTGGTGGCCTACCTTGTCTCGCGATGTCAGGGAATTTGTGCAGTCCTGCGGGACTTGCTCTCGCTCCAAGCCTTGCTCTCGCTCTAGTGGTTTGTTGATGCCATTGCCTGTGCCCAAGAGACCATGGACCCATATCTCTATGGATTTCATTTCCGATCTTCCTGTTTCTCAGAGAATGACCACCATCTGGGTAATTTGTGATAGGTTTTCCAAAATGATACATCTTGTGCCATTACCTAAGTTGCCTTCCTCCTCTGAATTGGTGCCGTTGTTCCTTCAGCACGTGGTTCGTTTACACGGCATTCCTGAGAACATTGTGTCTGACAGAGGAGTCCAGTTTGTTTCCAGATTTTGGAGGACTTTTTGTTCTAAACTGGGTGTTCAATTGTCTTTCTCCTCGCATTTCATCCTCAGACCAATGGTCAAACTGAGAGAACAAACCAGACATTGGAGACTTATCTAAGATGCTTTGTGTCTGCTGATCAGGATGACTGGGTCTCTTTTTTGCCTTTGGCTGAGTTTGCTCTTAATAATAGGGCTAGCTCTGCCACTTTGATGTCTCCGTTTTTCTGTAATTCTGGGTTTCACCCTCGATTTCTTCAGGACAGACGGAGGCTTCTGTCTGTCCAGGTGTTGACTCTGTTGTTGAGCGTATGCAGCAGATTTGGGACCAGGTAGTGGAGAGGTTGTCCCTCTCTCAGGAGAAGGCCCAGCGGTTTGCTAACCGGCATAGGACTGATGGTCCTCGGTTTAAAGTGGGGGACTTGGTCTGGTTGTCCTCAAAGAATATTCCTATGAGAGTAGCATCTCCTAAATTTAAGCCTAGGTTCATTGGACCTTATAAGATCATGGAGATTCTTAATCCTGTTTCTTTTCGTTTGCTTCTTCCAGGGACATTTAAGATCCATAACGTGTTCCACAAGTCCTTGTTGAAGAGGTTTGTTGAGCCAGTGGTTCCTGCTGCTGTGCCTCCTGACCCTGTTTTGGTTGAGGCAATCTGGAGTATGTGGTTGAGAAAATATTGGATTCTCGTTTTTCTAGACGAAGACTCCAGTATTTGGTTAAATGGAGAGGTTATGGTCAGGAAGACAATTCTTGGGTGTTTGCTTCGGACATCCATGCTAGGAGATTTATCCGTGCGTATCATAGAACTCATCCTGACCGACCTGGTTGCTCAAATGAGGGTTCGGTGACCCCTCCTCAAGGGGGGGGTACTGTTGTGAATGGGTTTGAGATGAGTTCTGAGCAGAGGCTCCCTCTGGTGGTTACAAGCGGTACTAGTGAGGATTGTGAGGACTGGGAATCAGGTGTTACTGATTGGTCTTATGTAAGGGAGTCATTTTCCCATCAGGGTTGCCGGTGATCAATTGTTCTGGTCTGAATCCTTCTTTCCAGTTTCCCTTGTAGCCTGCTGTGTCGTGTCTGCATCTCCTGCTATCAGATAAGACAATTTCTTATTTTGTGTTTTTGCTATATTTTTGCATTTTGTCCTGCACTTCTGTGGGGCCTTCAGGGTCCCCTCCGGGGGCTTTTGCCCTCTCAGTTTAGTTCAGCCACTGAGTTTTGTACTTTTGCTTTTTCCAGTTTTTTCAGTGGCTGCTGTTTTGATTTTGTTACACCAGAGAACTAATTTAGGTGGTAGAGGTCGTGTGATCTCAGGTGATTTTGAAATTAGTAGAGTTGGTGTTTTTTTCAGGGTTTTCTGAGATTGCAGTAAGTACCCTTCCTATCCTTTTCTATTTAGATAGTTTGGGCCCCAGCGTTTGCTCATACTATTTTCTTTCTGTGTCAGTATTTCCTCTTGTCTAACCGCCATTACATGTTTGGGGGCTTTCTATTATCTTTGGGGTTCTGCTCCGGGCAGATAGCTTTCCTGTTTCTGTCTTTAGGTGTAGTTAGTTTCTCAGGCTGTGACGAGGCGTCTAGGACCAACGTAGGAACGCTCCACGGCTGCCTCTAGTTGCGGTGGTTAGTCAGGGTACTGCAATCCCATAGATTCCAACTGCTCTGGTGTATTTCCTTTTTTACCTGCACTCCTCAGCTACCGTAACATAACAGATTTTAGTCTTAGAGAGGATTCATATGTTCCCATGCAGACAGACTTTTCTAAGCAAAGATAGGCATTAGTTAGGACCTGATATACGAGAAGAGCCTTGACGTGGCTATCAGGCTCACATAATTTGGCCATCTTATGCGCTAAGACTTCTCAATTTTTCATATTTCTAAGGTAATGATGCAATTCATTTTTCATATTTTTCATATTTCGTGTTTGCAAGCTATAGCGCTACAGTGTGCTACCTTTTTCTCTTGTCCGTGCAGTGTTGTGTCTTGTGTTGTATTACGTGCAGTGTTCTGTGTTGTTTTCTGTGTTGTTTTGCGCTCCGTGCAGTGTTGTGTTTTGTGTTGTGTTACGCGCAGTGTTCTGTGTTGTTTTCTGTGTTGTTTTGCGCTCCGTGTAGTGTTGTGTCTTGTGTTGTGTTACGCGCAGTGTTCTGTGTTTTCTGTGTTGTTTTTGCGCTCCGTGCAGTGTTGTGTCTTGTGTTGTATTACGTGCAGTGTTCTGTGTTGTTTTCTGTGTTGTTTTGCGCTACGTGCAGTGTTGTGTTTGGTGTTGTGTTTTGTGTTGTGTTTTTGTGTTTTTGTTGTTTTCTGTGTTGTTTGCGCTCCGTGCAGTGTTGTGTTTGGTGTTGTGTTTTGTGTTGTGTTACGCGCAGTGTTCTCTGTTGTTTTCTGTGTTGTTTTGCGCTCCGTGCAGGTTGTGTTTTGTGTTGTGTTTTGTGTTCTGTGTTGTTTTCTGTGTTGTTTTGCACTCCGTGCAGTGTTGTGTTTTGTGTTTTCTGTGTTGTTTTGCGCTCCGTGCAGTGTTGTGTTTTGTGTTGTTTGCGCTCCGTTGTGTGTTGGTTTTGTGTTCTGTGTTGTGTCTTGTGTTGTTTTGCGCTCGTGTAGTGTTGTGTCTGTGTTCTGTGTTGTGTCTTGTGTTGTTTTGCGCTCCGTGCAGTGTTGTGTTACGTGCAGTGTTCTGTGTTGTGTCTTGTGTTGTTTGTGCTCCGTGCAGTGTTGTGTTACGTGCAGTGTTTTGTGTTGTATTTTGTGTTCTGTGTTGTTTGCGCTCTGTGCAGTGTTCTGTGTTGTGTTTTGTGTTGTGTTACGTGCAGTGTTCTGTGTTGTGTTTTGTGTTGTGTTACGTGCAGTGTTCTGTGTTGTTTTCTGTGTTGTTTGCGCTCCGTGCAGTGTTTTTGTTGTGTTTTGTCTTCTGTGTTGTTTGCGCTCCGTGCAGTGTTGTGTTATGTGCAGTGTTTTGTGTTGTGTTTTGTGTTGTGTTCTGTGTTGTTTGCGCTCCGTGCAGTGTTGTGTTACGTGCAGTTTTGTGTTGTGTTTTGTGTGTGTTTTCTGTGTTGTTTGCGCTCGTGCAGTGTTGTGTTTTGGTTCTGTGTTGTTTGCGCTCTGTGCAGTGTTCTGTGTTGTTTGCGCTCCGTGCAGTGTTCTGTGTTGTGTCTTGTGTTCTGTGTTTTCTGTGTTGTTTGCGCTCCGTGCAGTGTTGTGTTTTGTGTTCTGTGTTGTTTGCGCTCCGTGCAGTGTTCTGTGTCGTGTTCTGTGTTGTTTGCGCTCCGTGCAGTGTTCTGTGTTGTGTCTTGTGTTCTGTGTTTTCTGTGTTGTTTGCGCTCCGTGCAGTGTTTTGTGTTGTTTGCGCTCCATGCAGTGTTTTGTGTTGTGTTTTGTGTTGTTTGCGCTCCGTGCAGTGTTGTGTGTTGTGTTCTGAGTTGTTTGCGCTCCGTGCAGTGTTGTGTTTTGTGTTGTGTTCTGTGTTGTTTTCTGTGTTGTGTTACGTGCAGTGTTGTGTTCTGTGTTGTTTTCTGTGTTGTTTGTGCTCAGTGTTCTGTGTTGTTTTCTGTGTTGTTTTGCGCTCCGTGCAGTGTTGTGTGTTGTGTTCTGTGTTGTTTGCGCTCCGTGCAGTGTTGTGTTTTGTGTTGTGTTCTGTGTTTTTTTGTGATGTTTACGTGCAGTGTTGTGTTCTGTGTTGTTTTCTGTGTTGTGTTACGTGCAGTGTTGTGTTCTGTGTTGTTTTCTGTGTTGTGTTACGTGCAGTGTTGTGTTCTGTGTTGTTTTCTGTGTTGTTTGTGCTCAGTGTTCTGTGTTGTTTTCTGTGTTGTTTTGCGCTCCGTGCAGTGTTGTGTTTTGTGTTCTGTGTTGTTTTCTGTGTTGTGTTACGTGCAGTGTTGTGTCTTGTGTTACACGTGTTGCGGAGGTTTAGTGTCCTGTGGTGTGACTCTTGGACGGTGCCGTGTTTGCTGTCTTCTGGCTGTGTTGGGGGTGTCAGGCTCTCTCCTATCAGACGTCCTGGCTGCTCCACCCATCTGTGACCCAATCAGTGACACATGGCAGCCAAACATCAGGAGCTGAGAACGCTGCGTCAGCGGCACGACACTGCGCACACTGCGCGAGCCGAGATTCCTCCACAGATCCTCAGTGTTTTTATACTGAGGCCCCACTCATGAGAAGATGGTGACAGTGGCAGAATAATGGAGACCCGCATCCCACACTGACGGGCACAGGGGACAATGTTGTGAGGTTGCGACTCTCAGGCTCCACATCTCACCATCCACCGCTGCTCTGATCATGAGACCGCCATCATCTTCTAGACCATCAGCTCCTCTATCGCAGACATTAATGTGACCTGCAGCCATTCAGCATATGATTCTCGTCAGGTCGCTGCATTGTAATTGTAATTTATTTTATGTTGTCAGTATTTTGTAAATCCTCCTTTGTTTTTCACCACGGCCCGAATCCTTCTGCTCTGATCAGATTCTAGCAGGTCTCCACTGATACTTGATCCCAGGTCTCTTCTGGGACACTGGTCGCCTCACTGGGGTCTGTATACGGCTTGTTCTTCACCTCCACCCACAAGTGTTGGATTGGGCTGAGGTCTGGGGACTGTGGGGACCATCCAGCACCTCCACTTCATTGTCATTGACCTATCTCTTCTTCAATCTCACTGTATGCTTTGGTTCATCGTCCTGCTGGAACACAATGTCGTCCTTTTCATACCCATAGTGCTCGAGTGTATGAAGTAGCTCATCTTGTAGGACACTCACATATAGCTCAGCAGTGAGACCACCATCAATCCTGGTCAAGTGTCCAATGCCCTTGGCTTTGAAACAACCCCAGATCATCAGGCTTCCGCCACCGAACTTGACATTTCCTTCAATCTATCGATCCATTAGCCCCTTTTTCTTCGTTTCTCCAGACCCTTTTGCACCCATCATAGATGTCTATTGACTTTCGTCTCATCTCTCCAAATCACCTGTATCCAATCTTCTACTGTGCACTTTTCATACTTTTCTGCAAACTCAAACCGACATTTCTGATGATATTGAAGTCGAGGTGTCTTCACTTTTTTTGGGCCACCAATCCAGACTTGTGTAACATGTGTTGCAGGCAGGGGCGCACCTATAATGAGGCGAGTTGAGCCTTCTGTCTCAGGTGGCGGCAGGTAGGGGGCGGCAGAGCGGAACGCAGAACACGTGGTGTGGTACCGGCTCTCCTTAATCCCTGCTGAGTCTTACACTCCTGCGCACGGTGCTATGTGTCCCGCAGTGAAAAGCAGCCATGCCCCCCATGCACCCTTTCCTCACCCTCCCACCTTTCCACTTCAGCTTCTGGCAGCCAGGAGTCTGTTGCTGTGCTGTCCTCTTATGTGCGAGCAGGACCTGTGATGAGGTCACAGGAGGGGGAGGAGTCAGGGGTCACATGGTCAGGCTCCCTGTGTGCAGGTATGCTGTCCTGGTTGTCATGGTGCTGGATGAAGGTAAGTTTATGTGTGAGATCAGGAGCGGTTTACAGTGTGGATGTAGCAGTGCTGTGTGTACGAGGTGTACGGAGCGGAGCCGTGTGTGTACGAAGTGTACGTTCCGCAGCGGAGCCGTGTGTGCATGAGGTGTACGGAGCGGAGCCGTGTCTGTACGAGGTGTACGGAGCGGAGCCATGTGTATGAGGTGTACGGAGTGAAGCCGTGTGTGTACGAGGTGTACGGAGTGAAGCCATGTGTGTACGAGGTGTACGGAGCCGAAGCCGTGTGTGTACAAGGTGTACGTAGCGGAGCCGTGTGTGTACGAGGTGTACGTAGCGGAGCCGTGTGTGTATGAGGTATACGGAGCTGAGCCGTGTGTGTACGAGGTGTACGGAGCGAAGCCGTGTGTGTACGAGGTGTACGGAGCGGAGCCGTGTGTACAAGGTGTACGGAGCGGAGCCGTGTGTGTACGAAGTGTACGCTCCGGAGCGGAGCCGTGTGTGTACGAGGTGTACGGAGCGGAGCCGTGTCTGTACGAGGTGTACGGAGCAGAGCCATGTGTATGAGGTGTACGGAGTGAAGCCGTGTGTGTACGAGGTGTACGGAGCGAAACCATGTACGAAGTGTAAGCTCCGGAGCGGAGCCGTGTGTACGAGGTGTACGGAGCGAAGTCGTGTGTGTACGGAGCGGAGCCCTGTGTGTACAAAGTGTACGGAGCGAAGCAGAGCCATATGTGTACGGGGTGTACGGAGTGGAGCCGCGTGTGTATGGAGCGGAGCCGCATGTGTACGGAGCGGAACCGCATGTGTATGAGGTGTATGGTCCAAAGCCACATGTGTACAAGGTTTATGGAGTGGAGCCATGTGTTGACAAGGTGTACTTCTTATACAGAACTTTAACAAATATAAAAATCGATGTTTCAAACATATTCCTATTTAAGGGTCTGTGCACACGTTGCGGAATCTGCTGCGGATCCGCAGCGGATTTGCCGCTGCAGATCCGCAGCAGAGCTGCGAGTGATGTACAGTACCATTATATTCAATGGAAATAAAAAAACGCAGTGCACATGCTGCGGATTTGGTGCGGATTTAAAACCGCAGCATGTCACTTCTTTTGTGCAGTTCCGCAGCGTTTTGAGACCTGCTCCATTATAGGAATCCACAGGTCTCAAAACGCAGGGGAAATCCGCACAAAAACCACGGCAAATCCGCAGGTAAAACGCAGGTCATTTTACCTGCGGATTTAGCAAAATCTGCACGGAAAATTCCACAGCAGATTCTGCAACGTCTGCACATAGCCTAAAAGTGTATGTATTTCACATGTGCGTCACGTTAGGCTAGTAAGAGTAAACCAGATTTATTTGTACTGATTTTACAATGGGGGGCGCCGTTTTGCAGTTCACCTCAGGCAGCAGAGAGGCTAGGTTCACCCCTGGTTGCAGGGCGCTTGCATGGACGTCTGTGATCTCACTATTATGGAGCATACGAGCCTCCTCCACTGCAGTGTTTGTCGCCCAGAACTGTAGACCTTGTGATGAGCCGACTTGTTGGTTCAGATATTCTGCCTGGACGTCCACCTCTTGTCTTCTAAATGGATGGACGGACTTCATTTTGTATTGTTGATGTACACATGATGCAGTTTGGTAATCAGGGCAGGAATCAGGTAACCCACACTTTGCCTTCTTTTTCATTATGTACTTTATCTCTATCCTCTTGTGTTCCCTTGCCATCCACATTCACCGCCCCATCCCCCCTCCATCACGACTCATACACATCAGCCCCTCCATACTTCCCTCTCCCATGTACAGCTCCCATGCACTCTTCACCTTCCTGAGAAACCTCAGCCCAACTTGCCCAAACACATCACAGAAAAAACCTACTTACAACTCCAACAACTACCTGCTTTTTATCTTCCTACTCCTACTGATTTCAGGGGACATCTCCCCCAACCCTGGTCCACCATCCTCCAACCTCAATCCCTACCCTACCTCATATCGAAACCATAATAATCTTATTACTATTACTTGCACTCCCTCATCTCCTTCTTTTAATTGTGCCCTCTGGAATCCACGGTCTGTATGCAACAAGCTATCCTTCCTGCACAACTACTTTCTGACCAACTCTCTTCATCTGTTGGCCCTCACTGAAACCTGGATTCAGGATTCTGACACTGTCTCCCCTGCTGCCATTTCCTATGTTGGCTTACAGTTTCTCCCATTCCCTGAGACCCGCAAACAGACATGGTGGTGGAGTTGGCATACTTCTGTCCCCACAATGCACTTTCCAGGTCATCCCCCCAGTACCATCATTCTCATTCCCTTCTTTTGAGGTCCACACCATCAGGCTCTTCTGTCCCTCTCCCTCAGAGTAGCGGTCATATATCGGCCCCCAGGCTCGCCCACCCAGTTCCTTGACCACTTCTCAGCCTGGCTGCCGCACTTCATGTCCTCAGAACTACCAACCCTTATTCTTGGAGACTTCAACATCCCCATTAACAGTCCTACTTCCACATCTGCATCTCAGCTTCTATCACTAACCACTTCTCTAGGCCTCTCACAGCTTTCAACCTCTGAGACACACAAGGATGGTAACACCCTTGACCTGGTCTTTGTCCGCCTCTGTTCAATCTCCCACCGAAATAACTCACCGCTTCCACTCTCTGACCACAACATTCTCTCCTTCACGCTCACAAATCCTCCACCACCCCAGCGCACTCCTACCTACCACACATTCAGAAATCTACAAGCCATTAACCCTCAGACACTTTCAGACTCCCTACACTCATCGCTGTCCCCAATCTCCTCTTCTTCTTGTCCTCATCAGGCTGTTCATCACTACAATGACATTCTTAAAAGCACCCTTGACCAAGTAGCACCGCTCACCCTCAGAACTTCCAAACACACAGTAAAACAGCCCTGGCTCACATTGCAAACTCGACTTCTTCAGCGATGCTCTAGGAGTGCTGAACGCCTCTGGAGAAAAACCCGCACACCAGAAGACTTCATCCACTTTAAATTCATGTTAAGAACTTATAATGCTGCCCTTCACCTCGCCCAACAGACCTACTTCACCACCCTGATCTCCTCACTAGCCAACAACCCCAAGAAACTTTTTGACACTTTTCACTCCCTTCTCAGGCCAAAAACACAAGCCCCTATCACAGACATTTGTGCTGATGACCTGGCCTCCCACTTTATAGAAAAAATAGATACTATCCGTCAGGAAATCTGCTCTCAACCACCAAGTGCTGTGACTCCCATCCCTCCCTGCATTTCCCCTGGCTCACTTTCCACATTTGATCCCATCACAGAAGAAGAAGTCTCCAGACTCCTCTCTTCCTTTCGTCCGACTACATGCACTACCGACCCCATTCCCTCACACCTCCTCCAGTCTCTCCAGTTGTCACAACTCACCTAACTACAATCTTTAATCTCTCACTCTCCTCTGGCATTTTCCCATCCTCCTTCAAACACTCCATCATTACTCCACTACTAAAGAAACCCGCTCTCGACCCTTCCTGCACAAACAACTATAGACCGGTCTCCAATCTCCCCTTCATCTCTAAACTTTTGGAGCGCCTAGTCTACTCCCGCCTCACCCGTTACCTCTCCACTCACTCCCTCCTAGACCCTTCACATTCGACTGAAACTGCACTCATCAAAGTGACCAATGACCTTCTGACAGCAAAACGTAACGGTGACCACTCTCTGCTCATTCTACTCGACCTTTCTGCAGCTTTCGACACAGTTGACCACTGTCTCCTACTGTCTAGGCTCCAGTCACTAGGTATTAAGGACACTGTTCTCTCCTGGTTCTCCTCCTATCTTTCTGACCGCTCCTTCAGTGTTTCGTTCTCTGGCTCCACGTCATCTCCTCTTCCTCTCACTGTCGGTGTACAGTCATGGCCAAAAGTTTTGAGAATGACACAAATATTAAATTTTACAAAGTCTACTGCTTCACTTTTTCTAATGGCAATTTGCATATACTCCAAAATGTTATAAAGAGTGATCAGCTTAACAGCAATTACTTGCAAAGTCAATATTTGGCTAGAAAATGAACTTTATCCCCCAAAACACATTTCAACATCATTGCAGCCCTGCCTTAAAAGGACCAGCTAACCTCTTTTCAGTGATTGCTCCATTAACACAGGTGTGGGTGTTGATGAGGACATGGCTGGAGATCAATCTGTCATGATTAAGTAAGAATGACACCACTGGACACTTTAAAAGGAGGCTGGTGCTTGGCATCATTGTTTCTCTTCTGTTAACCATGGTTATCTCTAAAGAAACACGTGCAGTCATCATTGCAATGCACAAAAATGGCCTAACAGGGAAGAGTATCGCAGCTAGAAAGATTGCACCTCAGTCAACAATCTATCGCATCATCAAGAACTTCAAGGAGAGAGGTTCCATTGTTGCCAAAAAGGCTCCAGGGCGCCCAAGAAAGACCAGCAAGCGCCAGGACCGTCTCTTAAGTGTTTCAGCTGCGGGATCAGGCTACCAGCAGTGCAGAGCTTGCTCAGGAATGGCAGCAGGCAGGTGTGAGTGCATCTGCACGCACTGTGAGGCGGAGACTCTTGGAGCAAGGCCTGGTCTCAAGGAGGGCAGCAAAGAAGCCACTTCTCTCCAGAAAAAACATCATGGACAGACTGATATTCTGCAAAAGGTACAGGCAGTGGACTGCTGAGGACTGGGGTAAAGTTATTTTCTCTGATGAATCCCCTTTTCGATTGTTTGGGACATCAGGAAAACGCCTAATTCGGAGAAGACAGGTGAGCGCTACCACCAGTCTTGTCTCATGCCAACTGTTAAGCATCCTGAAACCATTCATGTGTAGGGTTGCTTCTCAGCCAAGGGAATCAGCTCTCTCACAGTCTTGCCTAAAAACACAGCCATGAATAAAGAATGGTACCAGAATGTCCTCCAAGAGCAACTTCTCCCAACCCTCCAAGAGCAGTTTGGTGATCAACAATGCCTTTTCCAGCATGATGGAGCACCTTGCCATAAAGCAAAGGTGATAACTAAATGGCTCAGGGAACAAAACATAGAGATTTTGGGTCCATGGCCTGGAAACTCCCCAGATCTTAATCCCATTGAGAACTTGTGGTCAATCATCAAGAGACGGGTGGAGAAACAAAAACCTAAAAATTCTGACAAAATGAAAGCATTGATTGTGCAAGAATGGACTGCTATCAGTCAGGATTTGGTCCAGAAGTTGATTGAGAGCATGCCAGGGAGAATTGCAGAGGTCCTGAAGAAGAAGGGTCAACACTGCAAATATTGACTTGCTGCATTAACTCATTCTAACTGTCAATATAAGCTTTTATTACTCATATGTTTACAATTATTATATTTCTGTCTGTGATAAAAACATCTGTCAAACACACATAAAAACCAGAGGGCAGCAGATCATGTGAAAATATAATATTTGTGTCATTCTCAAAACTTTTGGCCATGACTGTACCTCAGGGCTCAGTCCTTGGCCCCCTTCTCTTCTCTCTCTACACGGCCCCAATTGGACAGACCATCAGCAGATTTGGCTTTCAGTACCATCTTTATGCCGATGACACACAACTATACACGTCATCCCCCGACCGAACCCCCGCTGTACTACAGAACACCACCGACTGTCCGCAGTCTCCAACATCATGTCTGCTCTCTATCTGAAACTTAACCTCTCCAAAACTGAACTGCTTCTGCTCCCGCCGTCTAATAACCTCCCTAAATCTGACATTTCCCTCTCTGTGGGCGGCACCATAATAACACCCCGGCAGCAGGCTCGCTGTCTGGGGGTTATGTTTGACACCAATCTCTCCTTCACCTCCCATATACAATCTCTTGCCCGCTCTTGCCGTCTACACCTAAGAACATCTCTAGAATCCGCCCTTTCCTCACAATGGAAACAACAAAAACCCTCACTGTAGCATTGATCCACTCCCGCCTGGACTACTGCAACGCTCTATTACTTGGCCTCCCCATTACTCGACTATCCCCTCTCCAGTCCATCCTTAATGCAGCAGCCAGGGTCATCCATCTGGCTAATCGGTACTCGGACGCGTCCGCTCTTCGCCAGTCCTTACACTGGCTGCCCATTCATTATAGGATCCAATTCAAAGTACTGGTTCTCACTCACAAAGCTCTCCACAGTGCAGCACCCCTACATCTCCTCCCTCATTTCTATCTATCACCCTGCCCGTCCTCTCCACAGTGCAGCACCCCCTACATCTCCTCCCTCATTTCTATCTATCACCTACCCTCCTCTCCACAGTGCACACCCCCCTTCCTTTCCCCATTCTATTATCACCTACCCCCCTCTCCCAAATGCACACCCCCCCACATCCCTCCCCATTTCTATCTATCACCTACCCGTCCCTCCCCAGTGCAGCACCCCCCCTACATCTCCTCCCCATTTCTATCTACACCTAAACCCTCCCCTTTACTGCAGCACCCCCCCACATCTCCTCCCTCATTTTATCTATCACCTACCCTCCTCCCACAGGCAGCACCCCACAATCCCCCCTTTTCTTCTATCACCTACCCTTCTCTCCACAGTGCGGCCCCCCCCACTCTCCTCCCTATTTCTATCTATCACCTGCCCCTTCCTCTCCACGTGCAGCCCCCCTTACATCTCCCCCTCATTTCTATTAACCTACCCCTCCCCTCCACATGCAGAAAACCCCCTACATTCCCTCCCTCCTTTTTTCACCTACCCGCCCTCCACAGGCAGCACCCCCCTACATCTCCTCCCCATTTCATCTATCACCTACCTGTCCTCTCCAAGTGCACACCCCCCCCCCCAATCTCCCCCTCATTTTTATCTATCAACTCCCGTCCTCTCCACAGTGCAGCACCCCCTTTCATCTTTTCCCTCATTTCTTTCCCATCACTCCGTCCCCCTCCACAGTGCACCCCCCCTTCATCTCCCCCCTCATTTTATCTATCCAAATTCCCGTCCTTCCCCCAGTGAAACACCCCCCATTCCTCCCTCATTCTATTTTTTATACCTACCCCTTTCCCCTCCACGTGCGCACCCCCTTTCATCTCCTTCCCAAACTTTCACCCTACCCGTCCCCTTTTCCCCCCAGTGCCGCCCCCCTACATCTCCTCCCTCAAATTTTTATTATCACCTCCCGTCCCCTCCACAGTGCAGCCCCCACTCTCCCCTCATTTCTACTTTCACCTTCCTCCCCTCCACATGCAGCACCCCCTACATCTCCTCCCCATTCTATCTATCACCTCCCTCCCTCCCCAAATGCAGCACCCCCCCCCAAAACTCCCCCCCTTTCTATTTCACCTACCCTCCTCCCCAGTGCAGCACCCCCCCACATCTCCTCCCCCATTTCTTTATCACCCCTCCTCTCCACAGTGCAGCCCCCACATCTCCCCCTCATTTCTACTATCACCCCCCCTCCCCCTCCACAGTACCCCCCCTACATTCCCCCTCATTTCTATCTACACCTACCTTCCTCTCCACAGTGCAGCACCCCCCACTCTCCTCCCATTTCATCAACCCTCCCGTCCTCCCCCACATGCAGACCCCCCTACACCCTCCCTTTTCTATCATCACCTCCCGTCCTCTCCCCAGGCAGCCCCCCTACACCCTCCCCATTTCTACCACTCCCGCCTCTCCCAGTAGCACCCCCCTACATCTCCTCCTTTATTTCTATCAACTCCCGTCCCCTCCACATGCAGCACCCCCCAAAATCTCCCCCAATTTCTATCAAACACCCCCCTCCCCTCCACAGGCAGCCCCCCCACATCCCTCCCCCATTTTTATCACCTACCCCCTCTCCCTGGGACCCCCCTACATTCCTCCCCCATTTCTATCACCTCCCCTCTCCCCAAATGCAGCCCCCACATCTCCTCCCCCATTTCTACTATCACCTACCCCCTCCCCATGCAGCACCCCCCCACATCTCCTCCCAAAATTTTACTATCACCCACCCGTCCCCCACAGTGCCCCCCCTCATTCCCCCCTCATTTCTACTTTCACCCCACCCTCCCCCACAGTGCAGCACCCC